>VXBP01004775.1:13323-34486 GCA_013400115.1 Rhinopomastus cyanomelas | reverse complement strand
GCAGAAGCTCCTTGTTCAGCCAGTCCGGTCGTTTATCCCACTGGTTTGTCTTACGACACATGGGGACAGGCTGCTCCTGAGCCTTCAAGAGTTCATTTTTGAAAAAAGTCCAGCCTTCCTGGACTCCTCTTCCCTCTAGGACTGTACTCCAAGGGACTTTATTAACCAGTGTTCTAAGCAAGTTGAAGTCTGCCCTTCAGAAGTCCATGGTAATGGTCTTACTGCCTCCCCTCCTTGCTTGACCCACAATTGAGAATTCCGTCATTTCATGGTCACTGTATGGAACGCTCCATGAGCACACAGGACCATGGGTACTTTGGTGGACAGCTCTTTGTAGACCTTAATTTCTGTAAATCAAACCATAAAAGCTTAATGGAACCTTTTCAGGCTGTGTGATCTGTACGACCTCAAACGCTTCTCAGAACATTTAAGGTGTGTTCTGTGTGTATCTATACACAAACATATGTGCATGCAGTCCTTGACCTTATTCCATGTTTTTAAAGAGAGAACACAGAGCTGTGGTTTGTGGCTTCTCTCTTCTGTCATCAGTATTTTCAACCTTTGCTCCATACAGAGGTGATGTACATCGTATCTGTGCAGCCATTGTATTGCACCCCTGGCAGTCAGTGCCTCTGTCAAAGCTCACAGGCTAAAAAGTGCTCAGCAAAAAAGTGGCACAAACCTCTGGTCCACATCTCTTCCTTGGAAAGAGTCTGCATGTAGATACCATCTGTGTATGCTTTGACTTCGCCCTGCCTCTTTTGTTTGTTGGCATTTGGGAATTAGCAGCATGGTCAGAGAACAAAGCTGCTGTCATCAGAGTCATGAATTCGCCTGCAGCAAAGCATGGAGAGCCCTGCACCAGAAACACTGTATCTGAGCCAGATGATTAGTTTTCACTATTTCCCATGCCCTGTGAGTTTCTGCTGGCAATCAAAATGTTTGCCCTTCAAGCCTTCCAGTCACATTATTCATGGAGTTAATATTGACTTGAAATGGTAAGATGGGGGAATGTGGGCTGTTACTAACCAGCCAGTTTGAGGAGGCTGCAGCTCCTGGCAGTGATGGTGTGAAATGCCAACTTACTCTGGGAAGAAATAAGCATTCAGGTTTCACAACAGAAAGAAGGAAACGTCTTCAGAGACCCATAGAATCATAGAATCACTACGGATTGGAAGGGACCTCAAAAGATCATCTAGTCCAATCCGCCTGCATACTGCACTGGTGAGACCACACCTGGAGTATTGTGTCCAGTTGTGGGCTCCTCAGTTCAAGAGGGATGTGGAGGGGATGGAGAGAGTTCAGCGTAGGGCAACGAGGATGATAAAGGAGGTGGAACACCTCCCTTATGAGGAGAGGCTGAGGGAGCTGGGTGTCTTTAGCTTGGAGAAGAGGAGACTGAGGGGTGGCCTCTTTCATGTCTACAAATATTTGAGGGGTGGGTGTCAGGAGGATGGAGCTGGCTGTTCTCGGTGTCATGTAGTGATAGAACGCAGGGCAATGGTTGTAAGCTGGAACATAGGAGGTTCCACATCAACGTGAGAAGGAACTTTCTTCACAGTGAGGGTGATGGAGCACTGGAATAGGCTGCCCGGGGGGGTTGTGGAGTCTCCCTCACTGGAGATATTCAAGACCCAACTGGATGGGTTCCTGTGTGACTTCTCAAAACTGCTTAAAACTGAGTAGGTTGCTGCAAATGTGCAGTCATAGTGTCTCCTCTGAAAAGACTGGCAGGCTCTGATTCTTCTTAAATTACCCACCTTTCTGGACTGGTTTAATACCTTTTGATAACTAGATCCTTCCTTGCACAAACGGTGTTTCATGCACTTCCCATGCCTGAAGTGTCAGCTGTTGCAAAGCAACACTTCTTACTACTCTGAGATTTTCTTCTCTCAGTTCTCTTGTCGGGCTTTGCAAACAGTAAGCAGCACATTTCAAAGCTGCTAGGTCAGGTGAATGCTGGTGATCTTGGCACAGGGCAAACCCTCTTCATACTGACATATGAAAGCTTTGGTATATTTCCACACTGCATCTGATTCTGGAATCAGATCTGCCTGTTTACACAGGTATTTATACTTTTAAGTTACCTGAGGATGAGCTGAATGACCAGCTGCTTCTGCCTAGAAGGGTCTAGACTCGATCTTTCTTCCTGTCTAGAAAGGTTTTTCTGTCTTTCCTTGAAACAGGCACCTTTGCTATCCCTCCTCATACAGGATCAAGTCTCTCAGCTGTCAGAAGTTTTATGTGTGAGTATTAAGTACCTCCATTGTCTGCTCTATAGATGATGAATTATTATGTTTGCATAACATAATAACCCCACTCCCAAACAGCAAGCAGCGAGTGAGTGGCCAGAAGAGTGTCTGATGATGCTGTCCACAAAGTTATCTGATCACAGGGTGCTCTTTCTCCTTGTTTCCATCTCTAAAAATATTCTCTATAGTTTCCTAAAATTATTTTTCTGAGAAAGAAATTGCAGCTGCTGTATGATCAGCAATTACATGTATGAACATGAACAGGAAGTGAGCATAAAGACCATAAAGACCAGGGGCTATCAGCTCTTCAAAAGCAGAGTGCCTTGTCTGGGTGTCCTGCACTCACCTGGGACCACACTAAGTTGGAGGAGACAGCGGAGATGTGCACCGCTTCTTAAAAATAATATGTTCTGTTGGGATGTCAGCCTTCTTTTGGCTGACTTCCCTCAGTGTCTTGTGAATGACTATTAAGTTCAAGTGGGTTTCTCCATCCGGCTGTGCCTGTGCCACATCTGAAGAGAGGCAATTGTGTACACCTCTCCTAGCACCTGTCATTACCCCAGCCAGCAACCCCACAAACTCAGGGAGTTGAAGTAATGGGAACACTGGAAGGAAAAAAAAAAACAACTCTTTCACTCATTTTAGAAAACAAATACTGCTCCGTGACACTTTACAAGCTTTCTTTTTAGGCAGAAATCTTGTTCATGCTGCCATCTTGATTCCCAGAAGGAGATGAAACTGAGGGGGCTGGGTGGTGTAGCTGTCAGGGAGCAACAGAGGTTGGTTTGCTGAGAGATGGCATGTGCCTCAGTACCTAGTAGACTGCCAGACTGAACTTCTGCCCATGTCTTAGCTACTTGTCTGAAGCATTATATGTTCAAGCATATAAAGTTCAAGCACATAAAGGAAAAGAAAACAAACCTGGTTAGTACAAGGCAGAGAAGGTCCTCTGTTAAATGCATCAGTTAAGTGCCTGTGTATAATAATTTGACTATAGGTACACTGCCAACAACTTTCTGCAGTGCTTCATTCCTGTTGAGAAGGATGCGATCCTGCATAGACTGGCATGACCAAGAGTAGGAAAAGGGATGGCACTCTCCACACCACCCTGTTGTCCTTGCTTTTCTGGTCGGCAGAGTTTAGGGGTGCTTGAGAAAGTGCCTTGGGGAGGTGGAGGCAGGAGGAGGAAAAGGGAAGCCCCGTTTTCCCTTTTGCCTTTGGTGGAGGAGGCGGCGGCTGTCTGCGTTCACTTGTTGTTTCTTGGGCGGGGTGCAGGCTGCGGTGGGGATGTGGTGGGGACGATGTGTGGGTGCGGGGAACCGTCGCCAGCTGCCAGCCCCGACTCTGCCCAGCAACCCGGCCACGCTCCATCTGCCGCTCCCGTAATGAGCCGAGTCGGCCTCTGGCACAAGCCAGCTCTCGTCGCCCTATTCAACCTCATTCTCCTTTCAGCGCCCTATTGTTCTTCCCTAATGGCCTTACAATAGCCCTGCCTGTTGCCTTTACAACCGCAGTGAGACCAAGCAGGAAAAGTCTTAATCTCTGCTTCAAATTAAAGGGACTCCTCTGAATTAATAATGTTGCCAGGAATGTACTGCCTGATACGAGGAGATGTATAACACTCTTTAGCCCTCAGCAGCTGTGATTAGCTGGGGCTTGAAGTGTCCTGTCACAATATTTCATCTCACTCCCCCGCTGCCCCCTTCCTGTCAGCAGGGTTGCCACATGGCCCGTCTTGGGCTGCCTTTTCAAGCCCGGTGCCAATCATGCGGAAAAGATGCCCCAGATAGGGTGACAGATGGGGCCGGGGTAGTTTGAGGCGAGACTGGAGCCTGGGGCACTCGCTGATAGCTCAATTCGCCACACATTACCGTACGGAGGAGCAAGACGGGAGAAGGACCTAATAGATGGGCTCTAAGCAGTGCTGCATCAGCACCACGCTCCAGGAAAGCCCCATCGATATTCCCTGTGCACGGGTGATGCAGTTGGAGCTTCGCAATGAGAGGTGTTTTGCTTCTCCCTGAAACCTGAAGAGCCGGCTAAAAGCGGTGGGAAGGGAATGGGTTGCATAGCATGAAGAGAAGCCCCTGACAGTGAACTTCAGTGGTGTTGTGCAGAACAGACTGTCCAGTGGGGCTGTAGTTCTGCTGTGGTGTGCTTGCTTGGTTAGTAGGTATGCCAGGAAAAACATGAAAAACACATTCTTATTACAGGGTCAGATGTATGCTGAGGCCTATGTAATCACAAGATCCTTCTAGCAATGAAGATAGTGCCATCCTGACAACCCAGCTGGAGAAATTTATTTCCGCTACAAAAAATGACAGATACAAATGAAAGAAGATAACGGCTCCGTGTTTTGTAACACTCCAATATGGGGTAGGAAGTTCACTGCCAACTTTATTTCAGACAGGTTAACCAAGGCATACTGTTGAGAGGTAGCACACTAGAAAACAGAGATCTTCTAAACTGGGCAGTTCCAAAGTCTGTGTTGGAGAATGCCTAAAAAAAAGAAATCCCACTCTGTACCCTCTCGTGGTGATGGCACTGCAGCAAGTGCTGTCCTTAGTGCACTCTAGTTCTGTCCTTAGTTCAAAACCAAGCTCCTCTTCAATCTGCCATGTCATGCTCAGAACATCATCAGGGCCCTGTCACCCTCTCTGTCCCCCCCACCAGCAGGATGAGAGAGGCAATCATTTTGGTTGCCCCACTTTTTTTTTTCTTTTGTGTTTGGCTGGCTGTGCAGTGTTCGAAGTCACACATGGGCCACTAAAGCGTCTCTTGCCCCTGCTGCGTACCTAGACTGCTTTGACAAAGGCTGCTGCTGCTACCAGGAGGAATACCAAATGATCTAATGAGATTATCTCTTGATGCTTCTGCATGCTATTCGTCTTCCATAAATCTCACAGAACTTGTCAACAAAAACGCAGGCTTTCTTGCCCAGTTTGCATATAGGGAAAGTGAGTCATGGGCAAAAAGAAGCGGCAATGAACGGGTGGGTCTTGCAGTCCACTCCTGAGGTACATGCTTGCTAAATCTTTTTGAGTGTTAACATTTTATCCATTTTCTTTCTACCTGCTGTCTACTATTTTTGAGACGCCTGGTTTTGCTTTCTTGTTGCTTCCTGCCTGTGTGCTCAATGGTTCTGCATGGGGGGTAAGGCAGGATGGTGTGTATTTGCCTGATAGAAAAACACATCTCTTTGTGATTTCACTGAGTACTTTATGAAAACTTAGGCTCTACCCAAAGGATTAATGCTGGCATTCTCCACTCAAAGTAAGCTACAATTTATTTAAACTCCTGGTTCACCCCAGTAAGGTAACTAGGATCCCGAGGTGTCTGTATGCGTGTTGGACTCTGTGATGCTACATCTCTATTTTTCTTTTTGAAGTTAAATCCATTCCTTTCAACAGATTTGCTAATCTTGAAAGCATTGACAAGCTGCTGTGTCAGATCTGCTCACAGCCACGGCACGAGGCCTCCGTCCAGCATGCAAATGTGTGGAAAAGTTCTTGCCCTCTGGCCAGGAGTGCCATATCAAGCAGCCTGACACCCACAGTGTGCTCAGCAGGTGCTAAGCACAGGGCAGGTGTACCATATGCCATACGGTCCACTTAGTGTCACATATCTTTTAAATCCTTTAAATTACAGGCCAGGTGAGACAAAGCAAGCAAAAACACGTGTATGGAGCAAGCTCTGGAATATAAACCAATAACACAGAAGTTGTTCCTTATCATGTAAAATCACTGAGAGCAGTGAAGTAAATCAGAACTGTCTGCTCGACTGCAAAAAAGGTTATGGAAATGAAAGGTTTGGGAGGGAGGCTTGTTTGTTTTTTTGCTTAGAGAGGAAACTATGCAACAGACCTCTGCAAAAACTACTGATGAAGGAGTCACTTTACAAATGCTTAGTCTTTGGGAACTACTGAACAGAGAAATCAGTCAAATTCCCATTTAATGTTTAGCCAGAAGTCTGGTGAGAGCAAAGCATGGAGACACGCAAAACAGCCTACATGTGAAAAGGAAGCCAAGCAGTTTTAAATATATGAGGTTTTTACCTCACCACAAGAGACTGAGTTTGCAAAGTCAGTTTCCTTAAGCAACTCCTCTGTGTTCTAAAGCAGACTGGTACCTGGGGAAAAGAGGTATAATTTTTATACAGTTGCACACACCACAGAACATGAGAGGAGGAAAGTACATTTTTGTTACTAGCTGGGTTCTGTAGCTCACTTGTAGCAACCACACTGGCAAATAACCATGGTGTCATACAGTACATCTTTTCTTCGCTCACTTGCTGTTGTCACACACAACAATTTGGCATATAATATGCATACGTTTGCAGAGATACAGTTATGCTCCTCAGTTTCCTGGTAGTAAATAACCAACTTTTTTCTTAATCTTGATGTCCCTCACACATTGGTGTGCCATTATCCCCAATCTAGCCACACACATTTGTGTCTGTCCCCACTTTACTTTAAAGTGCAGGCACCCCTCATCACCCAGGGAAAAAGGTAAAATGTATAGGTCTTTTCTATTGCTCCAGATTGTTTATGCTGTTCTCCCTCCAGGACAAAACTTCCAAGTGACTGGTGTGTAAAAGAAGAGAATGAGCAAACCACGTGCCGGGCTACTGGAGGCCTGTCCCTTTCATACTCCTTAATTTTGCCAGGGATTGTTTGGAAAGGGAAGGTACAATGCAGCCATCATGGGAATCCTGCCCTTTGAAGCCGGGTATTTTGTTCTGAAATCAGCCAGAGTTCAAGCTCATACGTGTGCGGGGCTGTGGGGGGAGGCAGGGGTGCGCTTTCTGACAATGTGGCATTTCAGAGCACGTGCTGCCAACTGTTGCCAAAGACACATATATTTAGTTATTGCTTCCCCATGGCCCTGGAGCTGCCTTCCTCATTGTTCGGTGTGGGCAGGCGGCGGGGCCCCAGCTGACAGCTGTGCATTGCATATATTGCTAACAGCTGCCTTTTCCTGGGGAGAAATTAAAAGATTAGGGAGATGTGGGCACGTGCTGGCTTCTGGAGATGGAGACAATGCCTGATTTAGGGTGGAACTTGTCTGCAGCAGCCGACAAAGAAACTAGGCTGGAGGGAGGTGAAGGGTCAGAGGTGCTCCTGCTTTGGGGCAGACAAAAGATGGGAGGAAGGAGAAGAGGAGGAGGAGAAGTGAAAAGCGGCTGCGGAGGGGGATTCTGAAAAGGCTGCCTCGGTAGTGCAACAGCTGCTCCCGCACAAGAAATTTGAGACGGTGCTTTCACAAACACAACGGCTGGCAGAAGAATAGGGAGGCCACACTTCACCAAAAATGAATCGTTTGCAAGTGAAAAGGAGGGCTGAGAGCTCCTAGTGTTTTTAAAGCTCTGCACCTAGAGAACTAAGAAATGATTAGTCAAAGTACATCACAGAACAGGGGAAAAGTGTGCCGCGGACCAGCAGGGCGAGTAAAGCCTTGTGCTGCTATTAAAAGTTTATGCAGCAGCTATTCCGTACAGCGAGCTGGCAGGAAGAAAGCACACGCGCGTTGGTGTGCCGGTCTGCCCTGCCGCTTCGTGCTGCGGCTGGCCTAGAGCTGAAGTGTAGTTTGCTGCTACAGTTAGAGCAGTTTGTCTGAAGTTAGGATGAGTCGCACCTGCTCGAGAAAACGCGATTGCTCACATCAGAGGTCAGTAGAACAGTGCAAAGCATTCTGCCTCCCTCTGAAATCACTGCTGCAGATACTGCTTCAGAAAATACATGCCAGGGAGCCTTCCTCAAAGATTATATTACCACATAAGTATTGAAAATAAATAAAGGAACACATACATACATTCATGGAGATGAGTTCACATAGGGAAGTCCTCTTGGTTTGTCCCACCTGGTCCTCCGTAAAGTCAAGGTATAGGCACTCTGTGTTGGACAGTAATATTAGAAAAATCTGAATAAAAAAAAAAGTATAATTATAGGCCTTTCCAAGAGGTTCTAGATAGTCAGTGAACTTTGTTGGATACTCCCATACTATGAGGTTTAACCATCATTATTCTCCCCTGTATGCTTTTGGCCAGGATGGTACCTGGATGGCAAACAGAAATCTAAGAATGTATGTTTTCTGAATTTGGTGGTAAGGCAAAACTCTTCAGGTAAAGGGTAAAAAGTAAAACTCTGCAGTGACACGAAAACATTTAAGGTAAAACTCTGCAGAGACACTAAAAAATTTTGCAGTAAACAAAAAACTTTCTGCACAATTAAGTGTCAAAATGGTTATGTGGTTGACTACATGATAGATTTGGTTATGATCAAAGAAGGAAGTAACTGAAGCGGATTATATATACTTATATAGAAAAGGGATTTCTATGCTCCAGGCCAAATAGCAAAAGGACAAGAGTGGTAGGGAATTTATAATAGCTTTATAGCTTTAAGATCACTTTGCAAATTGACAAAAGCATCAGGAAAGAAACAACGTGGAAGTGGCTGATGATGACCCTTTAGCAGTCATTTACACAATTTTGGGTAGCTGAGGTAATTTACTTGAAGAAGTCTGTGGCACTTTGAGTACACAAGAGTGGCTGAGTTGGGGGACCATCTCTGTGGTCCATGCTTATGGGCAGGTTGCTGACAGATAGAGATTCTTGGCTCTGACTTGTGCCATGCACAGAGGAAAGTTTGGCTCCCTGGACAGCCCACACTATCTCAAGAGTCATCTACTGTCCTCAGTGGGCATGAGGATACTGGGTGAGATGAATACTGGTTTGAACTGGTCGGATCACACTGATATAAAATGCTGCTTTTAATAATGGACGTTGGATTATCAGTGTGATATTGTGTGATACCCTGAGTCAGATATTATTATAGTTAAGAACAAGATTCCAGCCCTGCTTGGAATATAAAAAAATATACTGAGATAGGGGTAAGGATACCGTATAGTATGTAAAAAAAAAAAATCAATGGATAAAAATGTCTTTTTCCTTAATGTGATTACTGGCAGCTTTTTTTCCTTCTTAAATAGAAGCATTAGTTTTAATTGGAACATACATCCAAGCTGCTATAGTTTTCTGTGAAAGATTCTGTATAGGTCAACTGAAAAAGAACATGTACATTTGTTTTCACTAGTATTATGTAATATTTTTCTGAATTATTTTTAAAGCTAAAAAGATAATGGTAAGATGTTGGATGGTGCTAAAATATGAGAGGAACTGTATTGTACTTAGATGTTTTGCTTCTGGGAAAACAGGAGAGAAGTTTGGATGATAAAGCAACATGGGACTTCATCTGAAAAATGTAGTACAGATCACAGGCAGTATGTGCTAAGAATGAAAAAATAATGCACTGGGGAATGCTGTTAATGTAAGGATATACATTTGGATTGTGTTTGAACTACAGATACAAGAATGTTTTTGATAATTAAATAGCACTTACTTCTCTTTGGCCAAAAGATTACATCTGGTGAGACATTGGTGATGGTAGTGGAAACAACCCAATGGAAAGCAGGTTTAAAATGGTAATCTGAGCCATACAATACATGAATCAAATTATTCATTGCTAGTTTGCCCAAATCGGAAGTATGTCACACTGTTGTTGTAGGGAACAAGGGTACCAAATCTATAAAAATCAGTTTAAGAAGTTTTAATAGTTCAAGAAATTATAAGGTTAACATTCGTGATGTTAATTTAGGAAACTACTGAGATTACTCCTTCTCACAGTGTCCTGTCTAGCTGAGGCTGTGCTGTGCTGTGCTGTGCTCTCTCTGGCATTTACAGAGTGTTCATGTGCTAGCTTGTTCAAAGTCCAGACAGGCATCTTCTTGAAAGATTAATGTAGTGGCTGGCCAGCATTCTGGCATTAGGAGGAGCAAAAAGACCTGCATAAACACCACAAGCTGCAGAAACACAGGGGTCTGGTATCTTGTGAAAATTATCTGATTTAGTGGTGAATGACAGAAAATGTTCAACCTATCAGTTTGTTCTTGTCTGAAGAGGGTCTCCTGTCTGGCACCTTTTGTCCCACTCAAAGCAGCTCTATTTAGTCACAAGAGAAAAACCCAACCAAACAAAAAAACAACCACCAAAACCTAAGTGAAGAATTTGCTGAGAGTAGCATGTGGAGTAACAAACATTCCTGGCATTTATTATGGTCGCTTGCCATTTAGAGGGGAAAACAGGGTAATACAACTGTTTCTAAACAGAAAGAGTAAGTGGTGATACCAGCTCACAAGGCAGCATCTATTCACTGCTCACTTACTGGATTTTATGACACAATATGTGTCACAGCTTGAAACTGTACCCCTCAATACAACGTGGAGGAGCCTGAAATGCAAGCTCAAAGCCAAAACCTTCGGAACAATTTGTTTTTGAAACGGGAACGAGCGGATTGCTGTGCCTACCAGCTATCTGTATACCATCGATAAAGTTACACCCTCAGCACCATCATCCCCTAGTCAGCAGGGAAAGAAGGTGAGAAGAATTCATGAGTTAAGGCTTTAGAATCCACTGACTATTAAAGGGTCTTTTTTGAAGAATAAATGTCCAAAACGAGAGTTTTCATGCTGGAGACAGGAACCGATACACACACAGCTGTAGCCAGATTTTGTGGCTTAGCTTCAAATGTGTGTTCCACTACTTAATTCTTTTTGAAATATGAGTATGAAGTCCTTAGATCACTACTTTGCTTTGTTCCCTGGGCTTACTGTCATATTATGATGATCTGCAACAGAAACCTGTGTTCTGTTATCTTCAGAGGTACTGTTGAATCTTTAATGTTTATTTTATTCTTCTAATGATACTCGCACGTTCTGTGCAACAGTTTCAGATTTAAGGAGTCTGAGGAAAAAACTGTAACCACCATGAAATTTTTCCTCTATTTCTGAAAAAAGTAGGAAATGCTTAGTTAATTTTCCTGTGGCCTAGATTTACTCATTACTAGATGACATTACTGCATTACTGCTACAAAAGGCCAAAGTCCTGGTAATTAAGGGCAGACAGTTCTTTACAATGTGCTGCAGAGACAGCAACAATTCACCAGTGACATTTGCAAATTGTGGTACTGCATGCTTCCAGCACAAAAGGCACAGCTGCCTGCAGATAACATCAGTTCAGCAGCGATGGGGTCCCATTTGTTTTCTGTCTGTCTCACTATCTCATTTGGGAAGCAGGTGAATATCAGCTGGTTCAATCTGCTCGACCTCCCGCACTGGTCTTCTGGGAGGCAGAGCTCATGGGGCCAGGCAGCAATGCACTTGTTTGCTTTGCTGATTTGGCCAAGCTTAGCCCAAAGGGTGTTGTTATTCAGCTATGTTTTAGCTCCAAGCTCTGGAGAGCTGTGGGAAATAATTGCACATACATAAACAGGCCTTTAGAAGAGTCACATTGGTTCACATTATTCATGCTTGTAAATGTTTGCAACTCTGGTCTGAAGTGTTTGTTAGGGCTATGGCTATAAACACTATGTCCTTAAATGGTGGCTGTCAAGGCAGTGAGAATTACTTATTGTGTTGTCTTCCCTGGCTGTTGTGTTTTGATAGATGTCACATAATGTGACAGTATGCATCATTATACAAACTTCCCCTGGAACTGTGTGGGTAGTTATGGTGGCCACATCTATAAAATCCTTGCATGCTTTCCTTCTTCCTTCCATGTTGAGGACAACATGGAAATTCAGAAAGGAGGAGGACTATTGTAGGAATGCCTGTTGCAACGTGTAAATTATTTGCAGTGAAAATAATTTTGTTCTGCAGCTAGACTTGTAGATGTTTGGGACGGCATGTTGTATGGCAGGGATTGCCCTCATGACAATACAGCAGCAAAAGTTCAAAGTAATCTGTGCAACACAGAAAGCCCCAACACTGCAGTAAATCCAGCCTGGTGATACCTTGCCCAGCATAGGCAACAGGAGGGAGTGCATTCCCTCCTGATCCCCCCATTCTGTTGCAGGGAGGGAACAGATGGTGAATGGAGACCCTGGCAGTAGGTGAACACATTCCATCCATGCTGAGTCTTAAGTCTACTGGATGGTAAAAAGATGTATGCTACTTGATATCAAATGCTACTGTGCATTTTAACGTGGGTATCTCCCTTCCTTGAATGTCTAGAAGTCAGAGTTTTGTTCTGGGGCCAGAGCAAACGAGCCCTGAAGGCATGATTATGCCTACCAAACTTGATACCCACAGGGCAGTGGAGGGCAGAGGGCAAGGGCTGTCACAGGACAGCCTGCAGTCCCATGGCTTTGAGCCATGCTGTTGCAGTGCCTGTCTGTAAACTGCAAACTTACTCAAGTGCTTCCGATTCTGTGGTACTGTATCCTGTACTTTGAACACCCACTGTCACTAATAGTTTGCCAATGACTCCAGAGGAGTTCCGGTGACTCACTTTCAGTGGAAACTAGCTAACTAACTGTTGTAGCTGTGATAGTCATCAGTATATGTGTAGTATCTGCTTGAACTTGCCACAGGTAGAACTACCCACCTTTACTCAACCATGGATAAGAAAAAAAGAGTTCTCAGAGAGAAACCACAGTGAGCATCACTCAGCCTGTAAAAATGAAATGCCAGTTATAATATATGCTCAGCCACTGTGCGTGGAAGAGATAAATCATTCTGGGTGACACACGAATTAAGCTTTGTGCAAATTTCCACACAAAACTCTGTGGTTAATATATGATCATGGTGCAAAACTGCTGTATTCAACACCAAGGTCTAAATTGCTAAGTTTTCTATTTCTGGATCACACAGCATAAGGTTATATGTTTTATGGCAATATGAGAATAACCTCTGGGCACCGTGCCTTTCAGTACAGAAAAAAAGCAGACACAGGATTTCTCTATTTCTTTGTTCCCAAGTATAGCAAACACATGTTGCTCTGGGACTTTGGTAGCTATTCCCCAGGTGACATGTGTCACATGGTTTTGTCGCAGAACTGAAGATGTGCAAATATGGTCTTGAAATTCCTCATGTTTTCTGCAAGGAGAGGTAACTACTTTGAGTAGCTGCAGGCATTAATTATTTCTGAGCTCTGGAGACTCTCTAGACAGGAGAAACCCATGCTTTCTGGTCAGGAGAAATGCTCCTGGAGCAACAAAATAGGTTTGGTGCTTATCCTGGTCTCTCTCTCTATTGCTGCTTAGGCTGAGTCACTGACTGGGGATGTCCATGATTCACAGCATGAAATTAAAGACCCTTGGGGATGTCCTCTGACAGTGTGCTGTACTGAACGACACCTGAATTTTGTCAGTGTGAGGAGGAACTCCCACAAGGCTGATCCTAGAGATTGCAAAAGCTTTTCAAGAGACCTCTTGAAACTCAAAGGTTTGTAGAAGGATGCATGTGAGAATATCACCTTGAAAAAAGTCTTACTTGGAAGTCCCTGTAAATAAGGCACTTGTTGTTTAATAGACAGTGGTTACATCAACATTTGAATTTTAATGTTGAAAAGCACAACACCTCAGCTTGAGAAGTAGCACTAATATCTGTGACACATTCACCCACACAAAGTTTGTTTCTATTTCAGCCTAAAATGAGCCACATTTTTAGTTTCTTCTAAGAATAGACATGTGTTTCTAGTAATGTCTAACCTCCTGTCCCTATGCAGTTAATGATAGCAGTGGTGTGGTCTGTGGTTACTGTACTACAGTAAGCTAATGTTGTAGTTCATTGAAATTGATTTGAATTGAAGAATTAATAGTCTTTAGTGACAGAATTCTAATTCTTATTCAAATCAAGTTTTCCCTGAGGTGCTTGTACCGGAACATTTAGAAAACCCGTGTGTCCAAAGCTTACTGCGACATTTACATGCATAAATAGTTTTATGTGACACAAGCCACTGGGCTGCATCCTAAGGGTTTTGATTGAAGGAGTTTAAGAGGAGGTAGCTTTTTTGCTAAAAAAGCAATTTGGCAGTTATGATAAACAGTGATGTAATCCACAGGTCTCAAGTATGGACCAAACAGTCTGGGAGACACCAAAGCATTCATTACTCCCTTGTGTTGGTGTGTTGTGTCTTCTGCATCCTCTAAAATGCATCTGGATCATTTCTCTTGAGAGTCTGAACAATGTGAGGCCTCAGGTGAGCAGTGTGTGCTGCAACTGGTGTCAGAGCTCCACATACATCCGCTGGAAAATCCTGGTTTCTATCCGGAGTTAAGTCAGACTTCTTGGGTGAGCCTGAGCATTTGGCATAGGCTCAAGGTACTTCCCAGAGGAAGGGACAAACCCTGCTTGGGTGTTGCCAGGCTGAGGGTTTGCCCAGGATTTTGTAAGTTCATTTTAAGTGAGTGTGTGTCCTAATAAATACACGTAAACGTGTATATTCTGATCCACCCTCCCTGCCTCAGGTCAGTTTTAATGCTTTTTGGAGGGAAATACTGACAATGTCTTTGTAATTAAGGGTTTTCTTCCTACAAGCCTGCTGTCATCACTTCAGAAACCAACGTAAGACAGAACAATATGATTTAAAAAAACAGCAGAGAGCTCTCCCAACCTGTGCAATGCTTGGAATGAAATTTCTCTTTTGACTGGTTTTGTCAGAGACAAGAACTTCTGCCTTTGTTCTGTATTGTCCCAACCCAGCTGCAATGTACTTTTCTGCCTCTTGTCTTTTTCTATGCTGTGCAGAAGCACAACTGGGAGAAACTGTACCTTACTGCATGAATTGAAAAGTGAGTGAGAAGTGGAAAACAGAGAAAGTGCAGAATAAACTGGCCTGAGTAGTTAAGGTCACCACTGCTAATCCTGTCATTCACAGCAGGTCATGGTGACCAAGCACGTCAGCTGTATTTCATGTTTTATGAATTGACAACAGATTGTCTCTCCCCATTCTTGCCTGCTGCTCTGGTGCAGCTGGACTCTAAGTGCTTTTTTTTGTGCCTAATGTTATGATGTATGTATGCATGCAGGCAGTGGGATGCCGGCTGCGGGAGAGTAGAGGAAGGAAGGAGGAAGGTCTGATGGTTATGCCACTCCTTGGCATTCTCAAGAGCTCTGCTTTTCTCGCTTGATGTGCTTCCTCCGTAGCATTGATGCAGCAGATCTCCTACAAATGCCCCTTCCCTACAGAATGTGTTAGCTTATTGCTTTGCTGTGCTTCAGCCTGCTGCTGAGTTTAGCCCAATGAGGATTACAGTTAAGAAGCTGGAGCACCTGCTGGGGTGGCAGCTGGAAAGGCTTTCAGAGCTGTGGCTGTGATGGCAGTTTAAGCTACAGCATAGGAGGAAGGAAGGATAACACAGGGTGTTGTTAGGATGGGAAGGAGGTTGAGGTGGCGAGGTGGTGGAGGTGTGCATATGCAGAGACCTTGTCGTGATGCTTGTGTTTGCTGCAGAGGGGTGGAAGAGGAGAAAACCTGGAAAATAGTGGTGTCAGGAAAGGAAGTGGCATATATGTGCTTGAAAAAGTGCTTGGAGATTGGCTGGCACAGAAGCTTCCACTTTATCTGCATAAACCCACATAAATAAATTATGCTTTAAAACAACGTGAACACAGACTTCTCATTAATCACCATTAGAGACCATTCAGTCAACTTTGCTTTAATCATTGATTTCTTCAGTGGTAGCAACCTTGGCTTTAAGAATGAACAACCATATGTATCAGGGAACTCCTTTTTTTCTCCAGAACTATACTGATGTTTCCTTCCACTGTTAAGCATGTCCCTCCTTCTGTTGCTCCACGTACTTTTCCATGAACTTGAAAATCTTGCTTGGCAATAGCTCTGTCTAGTTGAGCAAGGTTGCTCTCCAGAGCCTCAGGCCTTGCAATGGCAGAGTTGTGCAGTTTGTTGGGTGGTGTTTTCTATGACAGTGTTGCATTAGCTGCCCCTGTAGCACACCGCACCCTGTCTAGTCCAATGAGGACAGTCAAAGATGGGGACCCTGAAACGCAGCTTCTAAAACTGCAACATTTTTTATGTCAGAACACCGACAGTACATCATTCTATGGTACATCAGACATTGCAGCCTGTGCTCTCTCTAAGCAGTGAGTGCAAGCCTGTCCCATTTCTGGGGATCAGCATATCCATGCTGCTGTTCCTGACTATTTTCTGTAATTGGAAGATCTTACGTGCTTTAGCTTAGTTGTAGCCCTCTTTAAATATGAATAATGACAATTCACATTAGGCTTTGCTGGGATTTCCAGATTAGCATTAATGCTTTTCTCACAGGGTGCTGTTTTCCAGGGTGGGTGGTGGAAGATCTGTTAGCACAGAGTTTTTCTTAGTCATTTTTGAGAGGCAGGACAGAAATTAGGTGAAGGTTCACACTTGGACCAAAACTCTGTGGCAGGACCTCCTCCTTTCTCATGGTGTCTGTGCAGCCAAATCATTCCTGTGGTGATGCTTCACCTGCCATCAGGATATCAACTGGGATCACAGAATCATAGAATGTATTGGGTTGAAAGTGACCTCCAAAGGTCATCTAGTCCAATCCCCCTACAACAAGTAGGGATATCTCTAGCTACAACAGATTGCTTAAAGCCCCATCAACCTGACCTTGAATGCCTCCAGGATGGGCCCTCCACCATCTCTTGAGACAACCTGTTCTAGGAATCCACCATCCTAATATTAAATAACTTTTTCTTAATGTCCAGCCTAATGTCTATTCTTGAGTCTCCAGTTTAGATGGACCTGAATTTTGCCCCAGGTAGTCAAGAGAGGAGTTTTTATCACCCCTACTGGTTCCCTGGAGAGGAACACCAATTGCAAGGAATACTGGGGATGCCAAGGATCTTCTGCTGGCCCAGGGCTGAGCCCTGAGATAGAGGTTGCAGAGCACAGAGGGGAGCACATCTGCTCAGTGGGGCAGTACAAGATGATTGTGCCTCCTTTTTGCAGGTGCTGTGAATAAGGGCATCAGAACCTAAAAATAGATCATTTAATCTAGTTCTTATTTGCTTCTGGAAAAGCTCTCAAAGTTATGAGTCAGACAGCTACAAAACTTGGTCTGTATTTGAAAGTAGCTTGTGGCATTTGTAATGATACCATTCCCAAACACTTTGAGTTCTGCAATGGTTGAACTGACTAAAAAACTGAAAAGACGGTTGACATTGTAAAAGGAAAGAGTACTTAGGACAAAGGTGGGGACACCAATCTGAAAGCGAATGCTTGCAGTACCAGTGGAGAAGCTGTAGGCATGCACAGATGCGACCTTTCCATGTCTAAATCGGACCATGTAGAAAATTTCCTATTTTCACTGCTCCCTTTAATACACCTGAGCCTTCTCATTTCTACATAGAATCATAGAAACACTACGGATTGGAAGGGACCTCGAAAGATCATCTAGTCCAATCCCCCTGACACAGCAGGATCACGTAGACCAAGTCACACAGGAACACACCCAGTCGAATCTTGAACATCTCCGGTGAAGGAGACTCCACAAACACCCTGGGCAACCTGTTCCAGTGCTCCGTCACCCTCACTGGGAAGAAGTTCCTTCTCAGGTTGATGTGGAACCTCCTATGTTCCAGCTTACAACCATTGCCCAGCTCCATCCTCCCGACACCCACCCCTCAAATATTTGTAGACATTNGAATGGCAGCACAGTCTGCAGGGTGTCGGCAACACCACCCAGCTTTGTGTCATCAGCAAACTTGCTGACAGTGCATGCCAATCCCTCATCCAAGTCATCAATGAATAGATTGAACAGGACTGGTCCCAACACTGACCCGCGGGGGCACTCCACTAGATACAGGCCTCCAACTAGATTTCACCCCATTGACCACTACTGTCTGACTTCTGCCCTGTAGCCAGTTTACAATCCACCTCACTACCCGAAAATCCAGGCCACACTGCCTCAGTTTGTCTGTGAGGATGCTGTGAGAGACTGTGTCAAAAGCCTTCCTTAAGTCTAGATAGATCACATCCACGGCTCTGCCATCATCCATCCACCTGGTGATGCCCTCATGAAAGGCTATCATGTTGGTCAAGCATGACTTTCCCTTTGTAAAGCCATGCTGACTGTCCCAAATGACCCTCCTGACCTTGATGTGCCTAGAGACAGCCTCCAGAACAAATTGTTCCATCACCTGCCAGTACCCTATCCCATGGTATTTCCCCTAACAATTGCTTCAAAATGTCAGTTGGCCCTCCTGAAGTCCAGGGTTGTGATCTTGCTAAGTATCCTGTTCCTGACACATGAGATCCTGAACTCCACGATCTCATGGTCACTGCAACCAAGGCTGCCCTCAACCTTCATTGCTTCAACCAGACCTGCCCTGTTGGTGAGTACAAGATACAGCAGTGCTCCTCTCCTAGTGGGCTCCTCTACTATCTGCATCAGGAAATTGTCACCAATGCACTTGATGAACCTTCTGGACTGTGGCTAACCGGCTGAGTGGGTCTTCCAGCAGATATCTGGGTAGTTAAATTCCCCCACGAGAACCAGGGCCTGCAGCCTATTGGGGTGGTGGCCAGTACTGTCCCCGCAAGGGAGATCACTGCAGGAGTTGGAGAAGAGAAAGAGTTATCCACAGTTATCACTCCAGGTGAAAACATAGACTTAGAGCTTTAATAGTAGAAGGATGTAAGCCACTTGTGTTAAAAGGAGTTGCATAAGATAGAAGGGTGTCACACTGTTAGGCGACAAGCAGTGAAAATGACCACAGCATATGTCTTCGATGCACTGAAGATAGATAAGCTGGGATCAGGGCCATTGCCAGCTGGGTACTCCTGACCCCTTCTAGACTGTTTTTCCTTTATTCTCCGCCATCGCAAATTCCTGTGAGAATAAAGCACTGAGAGAAAGCTGTGTGTGAGGAAAAATAATGGACTATGTTCAGAGCTGCTGAGAGCAGCTTCACCGGCAGCAGAAGCTTGGTAAAGTTGTCTGTACAGTTTATGGCTGTTCATGAGTAAGAGCAATAGTATGTTCTTTTAAAATACATGAGGACAAACTTATTTAATCTTCAGTGTGTAGATTGCTTTGCCAGCTGTAATATGCTCCTGGGCAGCACAGTAACTTCATGTAAAGTAACTTTGTTCGCTGTAATATTAATCATGAATTAGCCTCAAGAAACAGAGCCTGGCTGGCAAGGAGTGGCCCCAGTTTGGTCACTTCCTCATTTTCAATTCACAATCCACTAGTATGAGCTGAGAAGGACACTAATAAAGCAGGCAGCCTCCCCTGCTTTGTGCTTTTGTACCTCAGGAACATTTTTTAAACAAAGTGCCAATTCAGCTCAGATGTCCAATACCCAAGCTTTCGTCTCGTAGGTTTACCCTGAGGCACTATTATTAATATCTGAAAACACTAGTGATTTAATAATAAATGTTCCTGTGATCAAATTCTGAAAAGCACTGTAGTTTTCTCCAGAATGAGAAAAATTATTTTCCATAAACAGGTTTCTACCTTTTTCAAATGTGGTGTGTTCTCGTCTTCTTTGTTTCCATATAATAGAGCTACAAAAATAAGCAAATGTTGTTTGCATAGGCATGCTTGGCTATAGATTGCAATAGCACAACTGTCTGCTGTTATGCAAATGTGGCTCGATGAAATATTTGATATTGATCTGAATATTCAGTGCTAAGAAATGTCAAATTATTTTAGGATGTAGTTTCTCATATGTTGCAGAGTGGCTAAGAGAACAGGGACATGGATCAATAGAGGCGTTGTACAATCCAGGCTTTGAGCAGGAACAGTTAGAATGGAATTAGACCTGGGAATGAAGGCCATGGGAAGCAGCTGGTGTGATGATTGAACACTGAAGATAGCATGGACAACGAGATTATGACCAAGGATGAAGCCAAGGTCTCAGCAAAAGTCTTGCAACATTGTATTGAGCAAGGCCAAGGTGCTAAGACAGGATGCTTTTGTGACTTGTAGTCAGAACAGAGTTTGATTGTTCGTATGGCATCAGGTCTTTTAACCCATAAGTGCTTGGAATAGTTATGTCAATCATAGGGCGATAGACTTAAGAACCAATAAGCTTAGAATACGCAGTTAAGCCTAATTCTATATAAACTAATGTTTAGGTATAATAAATTGGAACTTGCTTTACCACTCATATTGATTCGACTGCATGCTTCTCCGCGCCACTCCCAGCACTCATATAATTACTTTGATAAAAGCAAGCCAAGGGTTTCAGCTGCATACTAACTTTTTATCCACACTAGACAACACTGGAGTGTTGTTTTCAGTATTAACAGGTGCTCAGTTCAGTGATGCAAAACATTCCAGATGTGCTAAATGTCATTTCAAGCTGCTTTGTTCAAGGTTCAGGCTTACCTTAATTAATATGTCTTTGGGAGGACAGGTATATTTCTTTAATTCATGTGTGTTTAGTGGGTATCATGACCCGCCTCTCTTCTGCAGAAAACATCCATAACAAAAACCGTAACATCCATAATCAAAAATTTGTTAACAACTAAGTGAACAGCAAAGGTAGTAACTCTGTTGGTGTTTTGACACTTGCAGTGCATGGATCTGTGTTAACTCTTGCAGTGCATGGATCTGTGTTGCAAGTGTGATATTATTACTGAAAGTTGTGCAAAAAATCCTGATCTAGGTCAGTCTTGAAGCAGTGTGCTGCATTAAAGCTTTTCTATTCTCTTCTCCGTTAATACATTTTTACATGCAACTCCTAGTCACTTTGTTTCATAAGTTTCTTACAGTGGTCCCTACATCACTTTCCTTCTGAAGTGGGCCATGATCGCTTGAACTTTACTTACACTGTTCAAATGGCTTGATAGTATGATATGAATATATTGTTAGGAGTTCAGTGGGCAGCTGTTCCAAAGCTCTTTCCCACATTTATTCACAATCACAGAATCACAGAACCTCAGGGACTGTACGAGTCCTCAAAAGATCATAGAATCATAGAATCATTATGGATTGGAAGGGACCTTGAAAGACCATCTAGTCCAATCCACCTGCAACAGCAGGATCACCTAAACCAAGTCACACAGGAACCTATGCAGTCGGGTCTTGAATATCTCCAGTGAGGGAGACTCCACAACCC
>VXBP01004775.1:0-13255 GCA_013400115.1 Rhinopomastus cyanomelas | reverse complement strand
AGGTCAGTCCCCAGCCTATACTGGTACCTAGGGTTGTTCTTGCCCAGATGCAAGACTCTGCACTTACTCTTGTTATACCTCATTAAATTTTTCTCATCAGGATCACGTAGACCAAGTCGCACAGGAACACATCCAGACAGGTTTTAAACTTCTCCAGTGAAGGAGACTCCACAAGTCTTCTGGGCAGCCCATTCCAGTGCTCTATCACCCTCACCGGGAAGAAGTTCCTTTTCATATTTATATGGAACCTTCAGTGTTCCAGTTTACATCCAATGCCCCTTGTCCTGTCAATAGATGACAGCAAAGTACGGTATGGATACACCAAATTATTACATAAATGATTTCAAATAAATGCACAATTACAGTTCTAATACAACTGTTTGATTATGATAACCAATTATCAGTGAGGTGTTAGAAAGAAAATCTGCCTGGCCTTATGCTTACAGTCCACTTTTTAATTCAGATATTAGCTGTGCTACTGACAGATAAATGTCCTGAGACCTGCTCAAATGTGATTTGCTGCATAATAATAAAAATGAAGACATATATAATTTTGATATCAGGAGTTACTGCTCTTGTACCAATAGCAGTGCTCTTGATCCCACTTCCAGATACCGACTGGCACATAATTTGTGTCCTGCAGTGTTGTGGAGTTGGGTCGGAGCTCTAGGTGAACCTCTGCCATTTATCAGGGTCCACTTCTGGAGTAGGTGGGAACAGCGGTTTTTTTTGTGATTTTTCTTTATCTGAAAGAAGTTTAATTGCATGCAGTACATTGATGCATGGCTTAATTGTTTTGCATATTAAGCCTCAAATCTGTAGGTGTTTTTTTCAGTACCTGGTGTCTCGGAACACCAGAAACACACTTGTGACCAAAGAGGATGTGTACCCCTGGTGCAGCAGGAACTGCCTAGGAGTTGTTTTGTTGGTGTGACTTTGGCTCTTAGGATGTCTAGGTTCTCAGAGGCTTTGCTGTGACCCCTGTTTTCCTGGGCAGGTATTGGAGAAGCTGATGTGAAAAGTAGCAGTGTGCTGCTGACAGCCACGGTCCCTGCAAAAGAGAATAATTTTCAGTGAAGAATCTCCCCACAGACAGATAATTGTTTGTTTCTTGCTTGTTGCAAAAGAGTCCATGTGTGATGTATAAGTGTGGAAGTATTTGACCATGGATAAGATCTGCAGGGTCTGGAATATGTTGCTTTGCTTAATATATTAATCGCTGCTTTCATTTCCTAAAAAAAGGAAGTGACCGTGATTGCTTGTGGCTGCTGGGGTTTCCTGTTAATTTATACCTGCTGGCCATACAGTGATAGAACTTGGTAACCTCTTCAGTTACTGAAATATGTTGAAGTATAATATTTTTAAAGGCCAAACATGGGGCAGCTTGAACTCAGTTTTCACTAGAGAGGAGTATTAAAACCCTTATGTAAAGAGCTAAGGTTTCCAGTCATTAAGGAAGAGAGCAATTTAAAAACTACGTCTTCTATAAAGGTAGGGCACACAAAAAATTCAGCTCTTAACTTGCTGTACTTGTTACAAATGGTAGCTAACACTAGAGAGAAAATAAGGCAGGCACCACAGGGTGCCTCATATAACGGTGGCCAACAGACAGCTTGGGTGGGTCTCTTCGCCTTGCCTGAGTGTTGTGTCTAGGAATGGTTTATGCTTGCTGTTGAGTGAACTTAAGCAGGAGAAGTGAGCTGTCTTGCAGATATTCTCAGATTCTAGCGTATGGCATGTTTGAATTTTGGTGCAAGTCCTAAAGAAGTAGCATTAGGAAAATGGAATAAAACAATATCTTTAGTTGATAGAGATCTTTAAGATCAATAAAGAGTCGCAATCATCTTTGGAAAAGACGGCAGGTAACTCAAGCAGGGTACAGAGATCTAACTAGGACATGAAGAGAGGAAATCAGAAAGAGAAAAGCTCAATTAGAACTCAATCTGGCCACTGCAGTGAAGGACAACGAGAAATATTTTTACAAATACATCAACAGCAAAAGGAAAGTCAAGGAGCACTTGCTGCACATGGAGTGGAACATTTTTGCCAAGGATGAGGACAAGGCTGAGGTGTTTAGTGCCTTTTTTGCCTCAGTCTTTAATGACCAATCCAGCCATCCTCAGGGTATTCAGACTCCTGGGCTGGAAGGCAGGGATAGAGAACAGGATACACTTTCTATAATCCAAGAGTTAATGACCTGCTACATCACCTGGACACTCTATGGACCAAGATGGGATCTATCTGAGACTGCTGAGAGAGCTGGTGGAGAAGCTTGCCAAGCCACCTTTCATCTCTTATCAATGCTTCTGGCTGACAGGAGATGTCACAGATGACTGAAGACTGCTAATGTGACACCTATCTGCAAGGAGGGGAGGAAGGAAGATCTGGGTAACTACAGGCCTGTCAGCCTGATCTTGGTAGCAGGGAAGATTATGGAGTGGTTCATCTTGCAAGTGCAGGACTGCCAGGGGATCAGGGCCAGCCAGCATGGGGTTATGAAGGGCAGGTCTTGCCTGACTAGCTTGATCTCCTTCTGAGACCATGTGACTCACCTAGTGGATGAGGGAAAGGCTCTGGATGTTGTTAACCTAGACTTCGGTAAAGCCTTGGACACAGACTTCCACAGCATTCTTCCAGAGAAGCTGGTGGCTCATGGCCTGGACAGGTGGACTCTTTGCTGGGTGAAAAACTGGCTGCATGGCCGAGCCCAGAAAGTTGTGTTGAATGGAGTTAAACTGAATTGGTGGCCAGTTACAAGTGGTGTTTCCTGGGGCCAATTGTCTTTAACATCCTTATGAATGATCTGGATGAGGGGATTGAGTGGAGCCTCAGCCAGTTTGCAGATGACACCATATTCGGTGGATGTGTTGATCTGCTTGAGGGTAGGAAAGCCCTGCTGATGGACCTGGACAGGGTGGTTTAATGGGCTGTCAACTGTGTGAGGTTTAACAAGGCCAATTTCTGGGTCCTACTCTTTAGTCACAACAACCCCATGCAACACAACAGGTTTGAGGAGAAGTGGCTTGAGAACTTAGTGGAAAAGGACCTGGGGATATTGATGGGCAGCCAGCTGAACATGATCTAGCAGTGTGCCCAGGGGGCCAAGAACATCAACAGCATTCTGGCCTGTATCAGAAGCAGTGTGGCCAGCAGGACCAGAGAGGTGATCTCTGTACTCTCAGTACTTGGAACCTAGAGAGGCTTCATCTTGATTATTGCATTCAGTTTTGGGCACCTCAATTCATGAAGGACATTGAGGGGCTGGAGGATGTCCAAAGCAGAGCAATGAAGCTAAGTGAAGGACCTGGAAGACAGGTCTTATGAGGAGCATCTGAGAGAACTGGGATTGTTTCATCCGGAGAAAAGGAGGATGAGGAGAGACTTTATTGCTCTTTACCACTACCTGAAAGGAGGTTGTAGAGAGCTGGGGGTTTGCGTCTTCTCCCAAGTTGCTACTGATAGGACAAGAGGAAATGGCCTTCAATTGTGCCAGGTGAGGTTTAGATTGGGCATCAGGAAAAATTTCCTCATTGAAAAGGTGGTCAGGTATTGGAACAGGCTGCCTAGGGAAATGGTGGTCATCATTCTGGAAGTGTTCAAAAAACATGTAAATGTGTCACTTGGAAACGTGGTTTGGAGGACATGGTGGCATTGGGTTGATGGTTGGACTTATCTTGGAGGCCTCTTACAACCTTAATAATTCATCAAGTCCGACCTTTGACCTGGCACTGCCAGGTTGCCACTAAACCACATGCTTAACACTATGCTCCACCTCATTGTTAAAACCAGTGATAAAGGGGACTGATAATGTTCTTATCCTTTGCTTTGCTGTTAAAGACATCATAAAGCTTACTAGAGCTGGTAGATTATTCTGAGGTAGGGAACGGAGGCAAGGGATTGAGGTGGAGGATTGAGTACAGCCACAGCAGAGAAGGGCTGCAAATGATAGCGCATCCCTTCCTGGTGTGATCAGTGTGAATGTATTCTGCCCAGGTCTTGTCCACTGGAAAGGACTTTAGGCAGTGGCATTTTGCAAATTTTGACTGTCTCTTGCTACAGGAGTCCTGGGTGAGGTTGATTTCAACAGCTAGTGTGTATACTCCTGAGCACAGACACAGGCTCAAGCAATTCTAGCATCTGCATTTACAAGGTATCTGCTCTTCTGATCCTGCAGATGACTTTATATTTACATGCCTTCCTTGATTAAACTCTAATGCTAAGACTTCTCAGCTCCTTCACCTGCCAGTCAGAGTTTCAGCTTCTTCAGTTTAAACAGCCCTTCAGATCGGCCTGAAAAAATGCCTTTAGGCATTTTAGGATATGTTATAGCACAAACAGAGGGAGAAGTGACCCCTCAGTTGGAGTGAATCAGGATGTTTCCCTTGTTTAAACTGAACTTTGGTTGTTTGATGTTAGCTGAGTACTTGCCATGGTTACTTGGCATTTTATCCCCAAACAAGTTGCTCTTTCTACAGTTCTTGTTCAAGCCAAGTAGTGGGCAAGTGCCACAGACAAAGAAACTGAGGGTAAAAGTGGTGCTGAGGCTGACTTGTACCCTGAGGGACTGTGGCACACCACAGTGGGTTTCATCAGGGTGCCTCTTCTAAGGAAAACGGACTTAAGTTTCCCCAGTAGTAAACTTTGCCCTTGCGTGAGTGCTGGTTTCCCACAGGAAAGGAAATGCATGAAATAAAGAAATCTCTGGTCTCATGGCTGGGGAAGAGAAGGAAGTGGTGTTGGAAGAAACCTGGTGAGAGATGACAGCAGGAAATTAGAGAGCTTGAAGTGAGGGTATTTGGTGGTACACAGGTTTTACCATTGCAGTGAGTAGAATAGTATCTCGCTGGGCTGCTTCTCATGGCGTGCTCATTCCTGTAGTGTCTGTGTGCTTCTCTTTGCCTTTTTTGTGAAAAAGAAAGTTGTGCTCTATGTTTGTTAGTGTTGATTGTGAAAAGAAAGAAGTGTGTAAAACCATTCTGAGGTTACTCATCTAGTCTGGCAGCTAGTGTATCATAGAATCATTAGGGATTGGAAGGGACCTCAAAAGATCATCTAGTCCAATCCCCCTGCAACAGAAGGATCACCTAGACCAAGTCACATAGGAACACATCCAGGCAGGTTTTAAACACCTCCAGAGAAGGAGACTCCGCAACAACCCTGGGCAGCCCCTTCCAGTGCTCTGTCACCCTCACTTTGAAGAGGTTCCTTTTGATATTGCTTTGGAACCTCCTATGTTCCAACTTACAACCATTGCCCCTTGTCCTTTCACCAGATGACATTGAGAAGAGCCTGGCTCCATCCTCCCGACACCCACCCCTCAAATATTTGTAGACNAGTGACACCACCCAGCTTTGTGCCACAGCAAACTTGCTGACAGTGCACCCTAAGCCCTCGTCCAAGTCATTAATGAATAGACTGGATAGGACTGGCCCCAGTACTGACCCTTGGGGAGTCCACTAGATACAGGCCTACAGCCAGACTCTGTACCATTGACCACTGCTCTCTGGCTTCTATCGTGCAGCCAGTTCAGNCAGCCTCTCCTCATAAGGGAGGTGTTCTACTTTCTTTATTGTCCTCATGGCTCTACGCTGGATACCCTGCAACAGCTCTGTGTCCTTCTTGAACTAAGGGGTCCAGAACTGAATACGATACTCTAGACATGGTCTCACTAGTGCAGAGTAGAGCGGGGTGAAGAACCTCTCTTGATCTGCTAACCAACCCCCTTCTGATCCACCCCAGGATGCTGTTAGCCCTCTTGGCCACAAGAGCATATTGCTGGCTCATGGTCATTCTGCTGACCACTAGGATCCCCAGGTCCCTTTCTCTTACACTGCTCTTCTACAGGTCAGTCCCCAGCCTATACTGGTACCTGGGGTTGTTCTTGCCCAGATGCAAGATTCTACTCTTACCCTTGTTATGCTTCATTACATTTCTCCCTGCCCAGCTCTCCAGCCTTTCCAGGTCTTGCTGAATGGCAGCACAGCCTGCTGGGGTGTCAGTGACACCACCCAGCTTTGTGCCACAGCAAACTTGCTGACAGTGCACCCTAAGCCCTCGTCCAAGTCATTAATGAATAGACTGGATAGGACTGGCCCCAGTACTGACCCTTGGGGAGTCCACTAGATACAGGCCTACAGCCAGACTCTGTACCATTGACCACTGCTCTCTGGCTTCTATCGTGCAGCCAGTTCAGAATCCACCTCACTACCCAATCATCCAGTCCACACTGCCTGTGTAAACTCAACAATGAACTATACTCTACTCTGAAAGCTGTTTCCATACTGAGCACAATATGTGCAGATCAGGTGTAAGTTGTGTTTTGCATTTTAGTTGAGCTCTACCTCACATGTCACACACGTAGAAGCTACCAACCTACACTAAATTGTTTAGGGTCTGCAGAAATGTTGTGTAGAAAATTCTGTGTGGTTCATTGACTTGTGAAGTGCATTACCCAGGGGATTTTCTGGGGATTTTGATTTTGTTTCTTTTCAATTTTTTCCCCCCAAGCTGCAAGTAGCTTTGGCTATGTTAGGGCTACATACATTTCCTCAGATTTCTCTGCTCTGTAAAAACAAATTCCTTTAGCTTGTGTGTTTGCAGCAGCATGGTAGGAGGGGACTCTTTGCCATGGATCTAGTGATTTACTTCTATAAACCAGCAAGACACAGACATTCACAACAGTGCTTTACTGACTGTGAATGCCATGGAGGACCACGGTTTCCTGACATGGACTTCCTACTTAGACCAGCCATCCCCAGAGAGGCAACCAAGCAGGTCTGTAATTTCAGGCTGACAGTTTTACAATACAATCTTTGCTTTGCTCACAGGCAGTTTTACAAACTGCAGCATGGAACACCGCACAGCCTTTGAATATAACTTACTTAGAACAGATTCTGTGGTATTTTTCTTGCTAACACTGCTGTTCAGTGGGATTTACTACAAAAATATAGTCCTGTCCAAAGATGTAGGAGCATCTGATCTCAGATACAGAAACAAAACCTTAAAAAATGTTTGGAACATAGAGACTGAAAATTCGAACCACACAGAATTTTCTACACAACATTTCTGCAGACCCTAAACAATTTAGTGTAGGTTGGTAGCTTCTACGTGTGTGACATGTGAGGTAGAGCTCAACTAAATTGTTTTTAAATAACATTTGTGTTTAAGACAAACACAACGTTTAGTAAATAGCTTGTTTATTAATTTTTCTTCTTGTATTTTTTGCTATTCCAGGCACAAGCGCTGGATGGAGAGCAACAAAACCACTCAAAAGTCAATCGCGATTTAATCAGAGTGGAATAGCTGGGCAGTGTAGTTAAATCAAACACACTTTTGGCTAGTAAAAACAAAAAGAAATGATGTAGACCTAGAGATCTTGTCTGAAGGATGCAAGAAGATTTGTTGTACAAATGAGCAAAGCAAGGCTAAACTGCTCTGTAAGATGCAGAGGTTGCAGAAGCAGCTACACAAATAGTTTTAGCGCACTAGGATGTGTTTTCATTTTCTTCATTACACAGTTATCACGCTTGACTTTTCATAGTTAACGGGTACCTACATTTGTTTATGTCAAACAGGTTTCTTTTCAGTACAACCTGTTGCAATGTGTAAATAAGCACGGCAACATTTGTTCTTCAGATTCTTCTTCAGAGCAGGGAGAACTCCTCTTTTCTTTGGTTTATAAAATTCCACTCTGTGAAAAATTCACAGATTGCCCTGTGATTCTGGGCCAGAATAGCTCTCTGATTCTGGGGAGAAGTAGTTTTTTCAGAGTCACTTATTATGATCCCTTCTAGGATGCTGCTTAAGTAATGTTTTGGTCGGTCTCTCCTGATGGTGTGGTGGTTACTGTAATGACAATTCAAAGCCTAACTGGCCCAAACACTGCCTACTATGAAGATGATCTTTAGGACGACCCATGACTTCGGCATTCATTAACACAGGTGCACTCGCAGATGAAATGTTTAAGCATTTAATGGTAGCCCTACCAGTGTTGAGAGTAGGGTTTGTAGATGTGTATTTTGCATGTAAACAACTAGTGAATATTCACATTTTTTGAGAAAAGGATCAACATGGTGTTTTTCTTGTCAGTTAAAACACTGGTTTTATGTTGGACTGAGAGCATTTTCAAATGCCATTTTGTGCTGATCTCAACTTATATTCTCTCTCCACATCATGCCGACATTTGATAGACATGAACCATCCACTGTGGAGATAAGAGGTTTCAGGATTCTGCAGGGAGTGTGCTGAGATGACATCTTTTTCTGAGAGTGGGTGCTGTGGATTCTTTCACTTAATTGTGAAAGGTGTTGTGGCCAGGAGTCATTTGAGAGCACACACTGGTCCCTCTGATGGGTACTCCTGCTTGGGATGCTGTGAAAGCCTGCTGTCCTGCTCCACAAGCAGCTTCACATCTTATTTTTTATGCCTTGCCCTTGGGAAATAGTGAACAGTTCTTATGGCTCCCAAAGCTTCAGGCATCTGTCCTACACATGGGAGCTTAACATGCTTTGGGAAAAATAAGAACAGAGCTGTGCTACAAAGTCCTTGGGACTGAGGAACAAGAGCTGCTGCTGCAACACAAGTTGAAGAGTGCTGTTTTCTGGGATTGTTTCCTTTGTAGGGGTGTTCTAGGGACTTGTCTCATTTTTACTCTGTTTTCATTAGCTCTCCTGAAGCTGTATAAGCCGGACTTAGTAAATTGTCTTATCTTGACAGGCAGCAATATTGCGACAGATCAATCTGTGATGATAAGGTGAAGTGACTTGCCCAAAGCTACAATGCCCAAAAGCTGGCAGCTCTAGCCCTGAGTAAATCTGGCCTCTGCAAACCAATTTTCTTGGTGAGGATAGGCAGCAGAGATGGCATCTGTGCATTAGAGGAGATGCTACATTTCCAGCAGCAGGGCTGGGATCTGGACTGAATATGTCCCAGTAACACGTTGTGTTTCAGGACCATTTTGACAGGGCCTGAGTTTCCTTGCTAACATTTACATTTCTGTCAAATCAAAAGAGGGAAGGAAAACGAGATTCTGCTCATGACAAGAAGAATCAAGTTTTCAGGCTTCTCAGAAGTAGTCTTTCACCTCAAAATCTAAAGATACTTAATTTTGCAGGTGTGTCAAGTGATTACAGCAAAGATTTTCTGGGAATAAATTCTGACTTAAGCGTGGTATTTCACTTGGAGCCTAGCATACACTCTTAGATGATTTTCCTTATGTCTTCTGATGAGGCAAATGGCACATCTCTGTGGTGTATACAGCATTGCATGAAAGCAACTGGTCTGATGTTGACTTATAATTATTGAAGTAATCTGGATTGAAACTTGTAGAGTTACTGAGAGTGTGGCTGGTTTTATTTTGTTGTGGTCTGTATTGATAAGATAGCTATATTTGGAGAGTCCTTTTGGCAAGTATGTGTTTAAAGGTACCAATATAGGATAAATGGGGAACAAAACTTACCGTGGCTGAGCACGTTTTTGTAGCATCAAACTGTAACAAACAAGGTTTTTTTCCTATTACAGGTGTGTTATCACAAATCACTTCCTTGCTGAGACAACGGCAGTGGTAGAAGATTTTATGCATAATGCAGACCTGGCCTTTGGTTCCCTCACCAGATATCTCAGTGAAACAGCGGAACAGTTCATATGACAGTGGAGCTGGTCAGACTCTCCCAGGTCTGGTAGCTGTCAGATTTCCACTAGTTTTGCTGCATCCAGCTGTTGGATAAAGGCAATTAATTATTCTTAAGTGGTTAAATGACAATTAATTTGTCTTTCCTGCTGTATAAAGTTTTATGGCAATCAGTATTTATGAAGAATCTGTTACTCTGACAGGTTTAGATCTCAAAGATTTTTTCTAACGCCTAAAATGCAATCCATTCGCTTTTAGCCATCAGCTGAATCCTACTGCCCATTAGATAGAGGTAATGAACACAGCAGTGAATCTTCCTGTAGGAAATAGGCGGTCTTGGTGTTGCCAGACAGTTTGATCTCTTGCTCTTCTTTTGAAACAGCAGTTCTGAGTTGCTTCTTGCTTCTTCCTTTGTTTTCTGAACACTTGGTCTGGGTGATCCTGTTGTGGCAGGGGGATTGGACTGGATGATGTTTTGAGGTTCTTTCCAACCCCTAATGATTCTATGATTCTATAATTCTGTATGTGTTTCAAAACATATACTATATACACATTGTATATAGAGTTCCATATGCAATATTTTATCTTATCATGTGTTGGTTAAAAGTCTTATCCATTACAGGAAATGCAAAATACACTCTCTGCCTGTGAACTACTTTTGTTCTGACCTTTCTATATTTAACGGGTTTTGTATCTAGAAGCTCTGTTGTTGATGAGGAAAGTTGTGGCTTGGCTTGTGCTCTGAGGGACCTTCTTCACTCTTGCCTGCTGATTCTGAGGGAGACTTTGCTCCTTATTGGGGTATCTCAAACAGGACAGGGATGAGACTCCTCTCCCTGCTGTGTGCAGCACTCTGAAGAAGTTCAGTACAGTTATGTTGCTGTGAGGTTTTGATATGGAAGAAGGGAAGGGTAAAGGAAGCTTCAGAAATAATAATAATAATATACCTTAACACTCTAATATTTTAATTTTTTTATTATTAAAAGTCTCACTGTGTTTGATCATTTCCTGTTTTTGTGGGAAATGACTTGTGCTTTGAAGCTTATGGCTCTTGGTGCTGATACAGTTTGGTTTCTAGCGTCCTTCATGGTATGCAGTGAGTCACTAAGACCAGTTGTATGAGCTTCAACAAGGCTGAGTGCAAGATCTGGCACTTGGGTCACAACAACCCAATGCACTGCTACAGGCGTGAGGGGAGTGGCTGGAAAGCTGCTCTGCAGAAAGGGATCTGAAGATATTGTTTGATCATTGACTAAACATGAGCCAGCAGTGTGCCCAGGTGGCCAAGAAGCCCAATGGCTTCTTGGTTTGTATCAGAAATAAGGTAACCAGCAGAAGTAGGAAAATTGTTGTCCCTCTACACTCAGCACTGATGATGCCTCACCTTAAGTATTTTGTTCAGTTTTGGGCACCTCAATACAAGAAAGACTTTGAGACTCTGGTTGGTGCTGGTTGGAAATAGTCTGGAGAACAAGCATCAGGAATGGCTGAGGGAGCTGAGGCTCTTTAGTCTGAAGAAGAGAAGGCTGAGGGAAGATCTTGTTACTGTCTACAGTTACCTGAAAGAAGGTTGTAGAGAAGTGGATGTTGGTCTGTTCTCCCAAATAACTGGTGATAGAACAAAAGGAAATCACCTCAAGTTGTGCCAGTGGAAGTTCAGGTTAGACATTAGGAAAAATATCTGAATTGAAAGGGTCATCAAGCATAGGTACAGGCTGCCTGGGAAAGTGATTGAATTGGAGTCCCTGAATGCATTCAAAAGTTATGCAGATGTGGATCTTAGGGACATGGTTTAGCAGTGGACTCCATAAAGCTAGGCCAATGGCAGGACCTGATAAAATTGAAAATATTTTCCAACCTAAACAATTCTATGATTTTATGATATATAATGATAACATTTTCAATTTCAGTTCTCCTTTTTACACTGATTAATCAATCTAGCTGTACTTGTCATATGTTATTATTCAGGTCTGTTCTAGAGATGCCAGTGTGCTCTTTAGCACATAGTCTAAGCTATATCATGGCATCACTGAAAATAAAGTGAATTTATTGCTGCTTTCTGTCCAGATAGAACAGATGAACACTTGTGGTTTTACTGTCCTTCTTGTTTGTACATTAAGGAAAAAAATATAGGTAGTTTTTAGGCTTCCAGGAGAGGCAGTTTAAAATAAAATCTGTGTAATTAAAATCAGCAGTGAATCAGCTTTGAAGGCTGTGATTCAGCTGTGATGATCTGTGCCTTGCGGAGTGTAGCCTAATGCTCTAGCTGCTCCTTTCCAAGGCTGCCAAACCATGCTCATGTGGAGATGAGGGCAGGGCATAACTATGCATGCTGGCTGTGTTCTATGTTTGTAAGCTGTACAGTGTAAGGAATGTTCCCAGATGTTGGGGCTTGTTAAGATCTGTATGCTTAAACTGCTAAAACAGTCCAACTTACAGTTTCAGCTCCTGCCAGATAGTGGCAGGACATTTCCTAGGCACTTATTTGGAAGTTAGCATGAGCCAGGGCCCACATCCAGCAGGCAGTTTGCACCCAGCCATCCTCTTCTGGAAAGAAGGGCAGTTTAATCATATGGATCCAGGTTGCTCTGTGCCAAAGAAAGGTCATTCACATTCTCAGTAGCTGCAGCTACTGACTTTTATCCTTTCCCACTGGACAGGGAAGCTAGATAAGCTGCCAGAGTGAGTCAAGAAGTCTGACACGTCCTCTTGTAGTACAGTCTTTAGAAGGAGTGCATGCACCACAGTCCTCTAATTAGTCAATGAGATTTAAGAAAAGCAACTTAACTTCCTTATAAAATAAAAAATCCCAACTTTATGCATAAACACTAGGAAGGAATTAGGGGAGTTTTTGCTACATTTTTATTCACTGCAGCCGTTGCCGTGGGGCACATCACACTTTTGGCAGATGTGGGAGATGCCCTGTGGAGGGGCAGCCACATGGACCCTGTGTGAAGCACAGTGGCATGGTGGGGACCCCATCATAAGGCTCACTCTTCTGGCGTATTAGAATACGGTGGCAGTGCACTAGCACAGGAAAAAATACAGACAGGATAATTGCATTAAAGGGGACTATTGCCACGGTGGACATTCAGCAGGGGGAATAGGAACATCAGGGAGTTTTAATTGCATCACCACCATCACCAGCATTTCCCGAGAGTGTGTTACCTGTGTGTAGGTAGAGCAACTGTCTTTTCTCCTTGTGCCCTTTCCCTGCCAATTCATTGGCAAGAGCTGGGTGTGTTACATATTGTGGCTGCAGTCACTCTATCAACTTTAACTAATGTTGTTGCCGAGTGTCTTCCTATGTTCTTTTCTGAAGATATTAATCAAGCTGTATCCCACGGGTGAGATATCTTTCTTCTGGGTTTTCTCTTGCTGACCAAGGGAGGGAGGATGTATTGTATTCCTATCTGTTTCCAAAGGAAATATGAGTACTAGTGAAAGCCCTCTGCCTTGTAGGAGCTCATTGTGCAGGGATAAGTAGATAAAAGTCTAAACGACTGAATGGCACTGTCGTTTGGTGTAACTGGTGTAATAATGAAAAGAGTGATGTCGAGAAAATGCAGCAGTGAATGGTGTTCCTTGTGGTTAGAATCATGGGATCATAGGATGTTAGGGGTTGGA
>VXBP01004773.1:41908-65363 GCA_013400115.1 Rhinopomastus cyanomelas | reverse complement strand
GGGCTGTGTGCGGTTCCCGGGAGGTCAGCCCCGGGATGTCGGAACCTCTAGGACACCCCAATCTCCCCCAAACAGCCCTTCAGTTTGAAGAGGGGGGCACAGAGGGTGCCAGGTCGCACCCTCCTACTAGGGTGCCAGCTTGTCCTTCCCCTCCCACTTGGGTGCCAGCTCCACCCCCACCCAGGGTGCCGGGTGCCTTCCCCACTGGGATGCCAGGTTCTCCCAGCTCAGGGTGCCAGCTCCCCTCTCAACGGGCTGCCAGGTCTGTCCTGCCCTGGGGTGCCAGCTCCTTCCTGCCCTGAGGTGCCAGCTCCACCGAACACCCTCCCGCCCTCGCTCAGGGTGCCAGGTCCCCTCCCCATCAGGATGCCAAGTTCTCCCCACCCAGGGTACCAGCAACCCCACTCCCACACCCTCCTCGTTACCAGAGCCATGACCCCCAATCCCCCCTCCCCCAGGTGGTGCAGGCAGCCCAAGTGCCCCCTGCCCCCCAGTACCCCCGTTATAGTCGGGAGGAGGTGGGGCGGCACCGCTCCCCCCAGGACCGGGTGTGGGTGACCCACGGCACCGATGTCTTCGACGTCACCGACTTTGTGGAGCTGCACCCTGGTGGGGCTGACAAACTGATGCTGGCAGCCGGGGGGNCCCCGCCCCCGATCCCCCCGCGGGCCCCCGCCGCTGCCGCTGCCCCCTCGCCGCGGCTGCTCCCGGGAACCTCCCTCCCTCCCCGGTCCCGGTAAAACGGCGCCAGGATGGGGGGGACACCGGGGAGCAGCCCCAGTGCTAGCGGCGCTGCTGGGACTCGGGNCTCTCAACGGGCTGCCAGGTCTGTCCTGCCCTGGGGTGCCAGCTCCTTCCTGCCCTGAGGTGCCAGCTCCACCCAACACCCTCCCGCCCTCGCTCAGGGTGCCAGGTCCCCTCCCCATCAGGATGCCAAGTTCTCCCCACCCAGGGTACCAGCAACCCCACTCCCACACCCTCCTCGTTACCAGAGCCATGACCCCCAATCCCCCCTCCCCCAGGTGGTGCAGGCAGCCCAAGTGCCCCCTGCCCCCCAGTACCCCCGTTATAGTCGGGAGGAGGTGGGGCGGCACCGCTCCCCCCAGGACCGGGTGTGGGTGACCCACGGCACCGATGTCTTCGACGTCACCGACTTTGTGGAGCTGCACCCTGGTGGGGCTGACAAACTGATGCTGGCAGCCGGGGGGCCACTGGAACCCTTCTGGGCCCTCTACGCCGTCCACAACCAGCCCCACGTCCTGGAGCTACTGCGTGAGTACAAGGTGGGAGAGCTGAGCCCCGAGGAAGCCCCCGTTGCCCCTGCCAGCACCCAGGACCCCTTTGCCGGGGACCCCCCCCGGCACCCGGCACTGAGGGTCAACAGCCAGAAGCCCTTCAACGCGGAGCCGCCGGCCGAGCTGCTGGCCGACAGCTTCCTGACGCCCAACGGGCTGTTCTTCACCCGCAACCACCTGCCGGTGCCCAGTGTGGACCCCGGCAGCTACCGGCTGCGCGTGGAGGGGCCAGGCGGCCGCGAGATTTCACTGTCGCTGTCGGACTTGCGCCGCCGCTTCGCCCGGCATGAGGTGACGGTGACGCTGCAATGCGCTGGCAACCGCCGCAGCGAGATGAGCGCCGTGCGGCCGGTCAAAGGGCTGCCCTGGGACATCGGTGCCATCAGCACCGCTTGCTGGGCCGGGGTCCGGCTGCGCGACGTCCTGCTCCATGCCGGCTTTGGCGAGCGGCCCCCCGGCGACAACAGTGATGCGGAGTGGCACGTGGTGTTCGAAGGGCTGGACACTGACGCCAGCGGTGCCTGCTACGGCGCTTCCATCCCCTACTCCCGTGCCGTGAGCCCCACGGCCGACGTCCTGCTGGCCTATGAGATGAACGGGCAGGAGCTGCCGCGTGACCATGGCTTCCCACTGCGTGTGGTGGTGCCCGGCGTGGTTGGCGCCCGCAGTGTCAAGTGGCTGCGTCGGGTGGCTGTCAGCCCTGCCGAGAGCCCCAGTCACTGGCAGCAGAAGGACTACAAAGGCTTCTGCCCGTCAGTCGACTGGGATTCGGTCGACTACTCCTCAGCGCCGGCCATCCAGGAGCTGCCAGTGCAGTCGGCCATCACACAGCCGCGTCCTGGCGCCGCGGTGCCGCCGGGGGAGCTGACAGTGAAGGGCTATGCCTGGAGTGGGGGCGGGCGGGCGGTAGTGAGGGTGGACGTCTCCGTGGACGGGGGCCGCTCGTGGCAGGTGGCCAGGCTGCAGCCGCAGCTGCAACCGCAGCGCCACGGCAGAGCCTGGGCCTGGGTGCTGTGGGAGCTGCAGGTGCCGGCGCCGCCAGGTGCCCGGCTGGACCTGGTGGTCAAGGCTGTTGACAGTAGCTACAATGTCCAACCCGACACAGTAGCCCCCATCTGGAACCTGCGAGGGGTCCTCAGCAGCGCCTGGCACAGGGTTCCGGTCACTGTCACCAGCTGAGCAGTGGCTGCCTGCGCCAGCGGCTCAAAGGTCACTGCTGTTTATGGCCCCAGAGGTGTGAAAGTGGCTCCATAAAGATTGTGAACAGAAGGGTTTATGGACTCCAGGGCTTTTCCTCAGGAAGGGAATGGGGTGATCGGGGGTGTTGTGGGGTCATTGAGGCTGTGCTGATGGCCTCAGGAACCTGCCGGAGACTGTGTGGGCTCCTCTAGGCTTATGGGGTCCACTGTGACCCTACAGAACCCCCTGCAGGCTCTGACCCTATGGGTCCCTGGGACCCTTTATAACCCTCCCTGATTCTATGGGAGCCCTTGGTGACCCTGTGGACCCCCAACCCTATGGGAACCCCTGGGTCATTATGGGACCCACTGGCCCTATAGAACTCACTGCAAGTCCTGACCCTATGGACCTCCAACACTATGGGAACATGGGAATCCCTGGGAGTCTGTGGTGCTCCCTAACTTTATAGGATCCCCTCTGACCTTATATGACCCTATATAAGCCCTAACCCTGTGGGTCCCTGGGACCCTGTGGGGCTTTCTCTAACCCTATGTGAACCTAAACAAGCTCTGACCTTGTGGGACTCCCAACCCTGTGGGAACCTCTGGGAGCCTATGAGGCCCCCTGACCTTACAGGATCCTCTCTGACCCTATATGACCCCCTCCAAGCCCTGACCATATTGGAGCCAGTTACCCTGTGGGGTTCATTTGGTAACCCTCTGACTCTATAGAACCTGAAATAAGCCCTGATCCTGGGGCACCCCCAACCCCATGGGACCCCCGACCCTATAGAAACCCCTACAAGCTCTGACCCTGTGGGTCCCTGGGACCTTTTATACCCCCCCAACCCTATGGAAGCCTGGGATCCTGTGAGGCTTTGGTGACCCTATGGAACCCCTGACCCTATAGAACCCTAAATAAGCCCTTTGGACCCCCAACCCTATGGGATCCCCTGACTTTATAGGACCCTATATAAACCCCAGCCCTGTGGGATCTTATGGAACCCCTGTCCCTAGATAACCCCATGTAAGCCTTGACCCTGTGACCCTCTGTGACCCCAGGAGACCTCCTGGCCTTATAGGACTCTCTCTGTGACCCTAAATAACCCCTGATCCAGCAGGTCCCTGGAACCTTCTATAACCCCCTGACACTATGGGAACCCGATAACTCCACGTGAGCCCCTGACCCTATGGGAACCCCCTGACCCTCTGTGACCTCCTGATCTTATGGGAACCCCTGACCTCATGGGACCCCCTGACCCTATGGGACCCCCTTGTGACCCCGCATGACCCCCCAGCCCTCTGGAATTCAGCCACAACCCCGCAGCCAGCAGGACCCCCAGACACCCTACGGGACCCCTAGGGCCTCCCCATCACCTCCTGGGGGCGTCCCGATCCTTCTCGGTGCTCGATTGATCGAGCATTCGAGGATCGATTGTCAGCGATCGATTGTCAGCGATCGATTGTCAGCGATCGATTATCAGAGATCGATTATCAGAGACAGATGAGAGACTCTCGCTACCCTCGACTCCGGCTCCATCGATACCCTCGGCGCTCCCCCCCACTCCCCCCGCACTCGGCGCTCCGCTGCCCTCCCCNNNNTGGGGGTGTCCGTGTCCCGCGGGGTCGGGGCACGGTTATGGGGGATCTGGAGCTCTGTAGGGGGGCGGGGGGGAACAAGGGCTGTTACGGGGAGGTGTGAGACTCCCCCACTCTGGGAAGGGGGGAGCTGCGCCCCCAGATCCTCCTCAAGAGCCCCTTCTCCACCGCAGCTGTTGGGGGATTGCTAGAGCCGTCCCGGGATGGGGCTGCGGGGAGTCTCTTCTTGCAGGGGGAGTATCCCCTAACTTGGCGCTTGCGGGGGTCGCGGCAGGATGGGGCTGTCTGAGGGTTCCAGGGAGATTGGGGAGGGAGACGACTCTGTGAACCCCTTCCTCGGTGCTGCCGGTGGGGTCAGGATCCTGCCTGTGAGGCCACAGTATCCCCGTGTTTGGGGAGCAGCAGGGACGCCCCTTTCACACTCCTCCTCTAAAGTTCTTTGGCTCCTTCTGCAGCCCCGTTGTGTTCAGGACCCCTTCTGTTTTTCCCCCTCCCTGCTCTCTTGGGATTCGTGGGGGGTGTCCCCAAGCAGCTCTTTGAGGTTTGGGATGAACCTGGAAACTCCTTCCAGCCCTGCAGCTCCAGGCTGCTGCTGACAATGCTTTTGTGGTGAAGCTGGCTCTTGGGGCTCTCATCCTGTTTCCCAGGGATGAGGGGAGCAAACCCCCACGGTGAGGAGCAGCCACATCCCTGGGGCCAGCTAGGACTGCCATCAGGACAAGCTTTGGCCTCTTTTCCTTCCAAGGGCTCCAGGAAAATCCCAAGTGGCCCCATGAGCCCCTACGGAAGGTGTCGGTGTCCGAGGAGCAGCTGGAGCTGTTGGCAGTTGGTGCTGCCCAGGGGAGTTTGGGGCTGGCAGAGGGGTTATCTGAGGGCAGACCGTCCGGTCAGCTGCGACGACGACGGAGCCTCCGGCGCAGGATGAGTTCTTTCCTGCTCTCTGCGGAGCAGTTCCAGTTTGAACGGGGCTGAGCGGAGTCTGTCCTGCTGTCCCCATCCATCCGAGGAGGCGCTGAGGGAGGAACTTCCCTTCTCTTCCTTCCCTGTGCTCTCTGTCTCCTGGAGCCACTTTCCATCCTACCTTTCCTCTCTGCTGTGGCTCGGGGGAATGGTTTCTTGGTGCTGTGGTGGTGCCCACAGGGCAGGTTGCAGGTTTCAGGCTGAACAGAGGCTCCAGCAGCCCTCAGTTTCCCCTGAATTCCGACCGTTCCCCCTGAATTCCAATGCCTGAAGCTCAGCAGCAGGGTTTAGGATGAGGAATTTCCCGTTCCATGGCTTTTCCTCACCAGAATGACCTCAGCTGTCCGGTTGTCTGAGGGTGTGGAGCTGCTCTGGCAGGGAGGAGCTTCTCCAGGTGGGAATATCCCTGGAAAACAGCATCCCCCTGTTGTAGGGAATCTGCTCTTGGGGTCCCACCAGCCCATGGCTGCTCCTCACCCCAATCCCTGACCCTCAGGGGGTTTTTCCCTCTCTCTCTGTTCATCTAAAAGAGGAGAATTGCTGCTGTGTTGTGGGTTGAGGCACCTGGAGCTTCCTGGGAGAAACTCTGCAGGCTCTCCCTGCTGCTCTCTTTGAGTTCAGGGCTCTGCTGCTGCCACAGACCTTGGTCTTGGGGCTCAGTGGTGGCTGTGGCAAGATTTTCTTCATGTTCCTAAAGGAGCAACCTCTGCAATTCCAGTGGTCCCTCATGCTCAGCTCCACTCCAGCGATGGGCTGTCGGATGCAGCTCAGTGTCACTGCAAGTGTCTTCAGCTCCATCCTGTGAAATCATCCCGCTTCAAACAAGGGGATCTGTGGGGTCGATGGGGAGAACCCATCCCAGCACTTCCCTTCCTGCTGTCCAGAGACAGCTCTGGCTCTTCCTGATCCTCTCAATCCAGAGGGTAGTGGCAGAGCTGCTTCCTTGCTGCTGGAATCAGGGGGTTCTCCCTGAGAACTCCCCATTCCCAGCACTGGCTTTAGGGTCACAGGAGCTCTTGGGTGCAGTTGAGCCGCTGCTGCCCTCCATGAGCTCCCGGTGCCTGGAAGTTCCTGGCAGGGAACAGCCAGCTGGATGCTGCTGGCTATTCCTCCAGGGGGACTCTGCCTTTGCTCACTCTGGGGGTTGTGGTTTTCCAGAGAATCCTGCAGATTCCTTGCAACCAGACCTTGGTGAGGTGGTTTCCCTGCCCTGGTGGTGCCTGGAGAAACCCTGGGCTGTGGCTGCCGGCTGGGAATCGCTTGGCAGCACTTGAGGCCCAACCAGAGGAGAAGAGGGGGAGGCACTGAGGGAATTCAGGGGGCACTTGAGGAGCCCAGTGGGGTCCAAGAGAGTTTTCCTGCATCGGGGCTGTTCCTGTCACCCTGAGAAGCAGTGGAATTGCAGGGTAGGCTGTGGCCACCTTCCCAAAGCACCGAAGTCGGGGATAAAGGACGTTCCCGTTGTGTGGAGACCCAGGGGTTGGTAAACTGGGCTGCTCTGAGGACTTTTGCTGTTTCCTCGGGGGAGAAGTCCTTGCTGGAGCCAGGCAGCTCTGCTCTAGTTTTCCTGAGCTTCTCCCTCGCTGTTCCCTTGGCACCGAGGGAAGACGTCCGGAGCTGGGGAGCTTTGTCCCCGATCTGGAGTCTGGCGGTGCTGCCTGAGGACAATGATGGTGCCTGGTGGGGATCAATGGGCACAGAACAGACCCAGAACTGGCCGCAAGCTGAAGGTTCTTGGGTGAAACTAGGGGAGATCCCCCTGGAAGGCAAGAAGGGCAGCTCTCTGGGGTAGCTGTTGGGGTTCAGTGGGGTTGCAGGCTTCTCCAAAGGGACACTGTCTGTCCCCACCTGGTGTGGAGACCACTGGGTCAGTGGTAACCAAGAATCAGCCAGGGGAGCCACTGGTTTTCTTCAGCTCAGGAAGGTCCCTGGGAAGCAGGACTGGAGTGGGGGGAACAACCCTCCTCGCTGCTGCCCTCAACGCTGCTGACCCCACAGATTCCCAACCTCTTGGTGATTCTTTGCTCCCCCTAGTTTAGCTCCCACGCTGGCACTGGTGCCACTGGAATCGACAGCAGAACCCCTTGGGAGTCTGAAACATCTATTACTCACCTTGGGGTGAAGTAGAGAGAGATCCCCCGGCAGCACCTTCCTGAGGGGATGCCCTGGCATTTGGGGTGGGGATCGGGGCAGTTTGAGCAGAGGGAGAGCCTGAGTGGCTTCTGGAGGGGATCCCTTGGGTTTTAGGGTGGGGGTCAGGGAAGTTTGAGTGGAGGGGGAGAGTCTGAGCAGCTTCTAGAGGGGATCCCTGACTGGGCTCTGCTTTCCCTTGCAGCCAAGCACCTTAACGATGGACGTAGAGGACTGCAACGGCCGATCCTACATAGCAGGTAGGTGCCTTCCCATCCCATCCTGCTCTTTTGGGGGTGAGTGCTGTGAGCTGCCCTGGGCAGGCTGCTGCTGCAGGCTGAAGGAGCAGCACCCAGAGCCCCAGGAGGTTCCCTGTAGAGTCTGAGGAGCCCTGGACCCCACAGTGTGATAACCAACCCTCTTCAAATGAGGGACCGGGATGGTTCCAGCGAAGGTTCTGTGCCAGCATCTTCCCCTGCCCCAAGGAAACCCACTCTCCAGCCCCAAAGACCTCAGGGAGGTTGGTTGTTCCTCCAGGTTGGGTGGTTTGGTGCTGCTCTGCTCCACAGGGAGAGGGGGAAGCAGCCCAGGGCTGGGGCTTGCAGCCCTATTGCTTAGCCCCATCGGGGAGGCTCCGTGGAGCCTCCCTAAAGCTCTGGGATCAGCTCTGTGGGACTGTTGTTTGTGGCGTGGAGATACCTCAGGCTGTGGCACTTTGCTTGGGAGAAGAGGGTCAGTGGGGTGGGAGCTGATGGGGGGCGTTTAGGGAGCTCCAGTCTGGCCCCACAAGGGGAAAGGCAGAAGGGAGCTGTACGGAGGCAGGGAGGGTCCTGGCTGCTCTGGGATCCCACAAGCAGGACCTTGTGTGACCTCCACCTAGAAACCTGCTCTGAAACAACCGGCCCAGAGCTCCCCCATCTCATTTCCCTTTAACAAAAGGGGCTTCCTCACCCCATCAGGTGAAAAACACATCCAAAATTGAAGGGTTTTTCTTCCCTTTGGATCTCTTGTAGGAAAATCAGTGGGGTTTGGGGGCACTGCCAGTGCCACAGGGGGAAAGGAACGGGGGAGGCAGCAGGAGCCCCTCCAGAGCTTTGTTGGGTCCTGAGATGGTACCTCCTGGGGTTTTGGGATTCTTTTGCAACCGCTCAGCCCTTTGGGGTTTATGAGGCCTGACCCAGTGTTTGCTGAGAGCTCAACGGATGGCTCTCAGGGATGGGAAGGAGTGGGGTGAAGCTTTAGCTCTTGCTAGTGGCAGCGGGGGGTAGCCCAGCCCCTCTCCATTTCTGAGGATGAGGGTCCCAGTGTCAGACCCACTGCTGTCTGAGGGGAGAGTCCCCATCCCTGAAGCCAGGGGCAGTGTAGGGGAGGGTTTCTGGGGTCAGGGGGCCTGGCTGAGGCTCCTGTGTCTCTGACTGTGTTTTCCACCCCCAAGAATGGAGGGTCCCAGGGGGATTAGAGGGGTTCTCTGGGACTAGAAGGGTCTTTTGGGGTTGGAGGGGTCTTCTGGGATCAGAGGGGTCTCCTAGGTTTAGTGGGGTCCTTTGAGATCCTCTGGGGTCAGAAGGATCCTCTGGAGTCAGAGAGGTCCCATGGGATTAGGGGCGTCCCATGGGATTTGAGATGTTCTTTGGGGCTAGTGGGGTCCTCTGGGGTTAAAGAGGAGTCCTCCTGGATCAGAGGGGTCCTGTGGGGTTAGTGGGTTCCTCTAGGGATAGAAGGGCCCTGTGGGGTCCCCTGGGGTTAGAGGGATCCTTTGGGATCCCGACAATGAGGTGTCAGGCCAGAGCTGGATTCTGAACCAGCTCTGCAGAGTTCTCCCTGCTGTCAGCATCACTCAGGGGGCTGCAGGGTCCTATCCGTGGGGCCAACCCTGGCCTCAGGGGGTTCTGTTTTTATAGCCAGGGTCAGCTCTCCTGGAACTGCTCCCTAAAACCCTTCCTGCCCCCCAATCTGCAGAGTGAGGCTGTGGACAGATGCCTCATGGTCTGCTCTATCCTGCTCCGGTGCCTCATGGCTGTGGAGTCCAGCTCTTCCATTCCATTGTGGGACAGAGGGAAACTTTCAAATCCCAATCTCTGGGCTGAGCTGCTGCTCCAGTGGGAGGTTCACTGCAGCCACTGAGTTCCCCGTTGGGCTCCATCAGCAACCCCATCCATCCCACCCCAGATGGCCCGTAGCTGAGTGTGTGGCTGCCATCCTCCCTTCATGGCTGAGCAGAGACCCTGCAGCAGTGATTTAGGGCCAAGGAGTGACCCCACAGCAGCAATTCAGAGCCAAGCAGTCACCCTGCAGCAGTGTTTCAGAGCTGGCAGCAGCCATCTGGGACCAAGCAGCGACCCCACAGCAGTGATTTGGGGCTGAGCAGTGGTTTGGGGCCGAGCAGCAACCCCACAGTGGTGACTCGGGGCCCAGTGGTGACCCCAGAGCCGAGCAGCGACCCCAGGGCAGCGATTTGGGGCTGAGCAGTGACCCCGCAGCATCTCTGGAGGCTCCGGCATCGCCCCGGGCTGCCTTTGCCTGTAAAATGACGGTCGTTTCCCTCGTTTCCAGGAATCTGCTCTTCCTGGAAGGTGAGTGGCTGCGCTCGCCCTGCCAGCGACGCCGCCATGCAGGCACAGCCGGGGCTCCAGCGCTGTTTCCAAGGAGTTGGCTGCGAGAGCACTCCAGGGTATCTCCAGCAAGGTAGAATTTCCAGCGCCAGGCGAGCGGCAGCGGGGAGGTGGCGGCTGGAGAGGGGAGTGTTGAGGGGGGGAAAGGATCCTGAAATAACTCGGTGCCGTCTCCTCGCTCGCTCAGCGCTGCACTGGGCAGTGACTCCGCAGGGCAGTTTGAGGAGGGCTCTGAACCCCCTTCCTCCCTGCCAGCCTGACCCTCCCCACCCCGAGAAGGAGCTAGGAGGGTCAGGGTGCTGCCTGCAGGCTGGGTCTCACCTCACAGAGGTTGTGCCTGGTCACTCTCCCCGCTGACACCGTGGCCCACGGTGGCCTTTGTGCGGCCCTCATCCACCTGCCGATTCCTGGGGAGGGGAGAGGGAAGGGTCTGTGGGGTATCTCCCAGTGTGACCCTCCTTCTCCCATTCACTGCTGCGGGGAGCTGGGGTGGGTGTCAGCCATGCTGGGTGTCTTAGCCTGGCCTGGGGCTCACAGTGGGTTGGAAGATGCTGCCAGCAGGCACCGAGTCCCCACCAAACACCTTTGGCCACTCATTGGGGTCTGTTGCTCTCAATCTCTGCCAAGGCCAGTGAGCTCAGTGTCTCAGTAGCCACCAGAAAGACAATGAGATGAACTGGGCTGGGAGAGCAGCAAGAGGGGAGTTTCTCTGCAGGAAGAATGTTGGGAAGGATCTGGGCACCTCAGGGAGGTGTGGGGGGGACTGGGGCAGGGAGTTTGGTGGCCACTGGGTCTGAATAAGACAGAAACCTGCTGGCTCCACTGGAGAGGAGGAGTGGGTCAAGGGAAATGGCCCAGGCAGGTGGCTGGATTCACTCCCCAGGGGCTGTGGGGGTCTCTCTGGGGTTGGTTTGGCCTCTTGGCTGACAGTCTCAGCTCAGGAGATAGGAGCGTTGGGGAGAGGGACCCCAGTGCCTCACAAGGGGTGTTTTGGGGTGTATGGCTCCCCTAGCCCAACCGTAGAACTCTGGGGCAGGGTGAGACCCCCAAACCCCTTCCACAACCCCAGGCAGAGCTGAATGTGATGTTACTGGCAGCATGAGAGGCCAGCAGGCACTGAGTCCCCACCAAACACCCTTGGCTGCTCACCCCTGGGGTCTGTGTAGGACCTGTAGGCAGCCCCTTCCCCATTTGGGGGTGCTGGGAGAGGCCTCCTCTCACTGGTGTCTCCCCCTCCCACAGGCAGCGGTGACTCCTCGCTGGAGAAGGAGTTCAGCACCACCATCGTGGGCCCTGCTGTCAGCACCCCCAACAGCCAGCACTCCTCACCCAGCCGCTCGCTCAGCGGTGAGTACAGCCGCAGCCTGGGCCAGCTCTGCAGCACCAGCATCTCCCAGTCCCTCTCGCTCTCCTGTCCCAGTCCCACTCGCTCTCTTCTCTCACTTCCCCTTCACTCTTCTCTCCCTTTCTTGCTCTTCTCTCCTGGTCCTCCTCTCTCTTCTCTCCTATCTCAGTCCTGCTTACTCTTCTCTCCCAGTTGCCCTCTTCTCTCCCAGTCCCTCTCTTTTCCCAACATCCCAGCCCCCTGTCAGTCTCGGGACAGCCATGCTGAGGTGTTGGGTTCTTCCCTTGTGCTGAACTTCTTGAACTCCCAGCAGCTCCAGTTCCAGTTGTCAGTGCTGAAGGCACTGGTTTTGCTGGGGACAGAGGTGTTTTACCCCTAGTCCCCATCGCAGTGCTGGGGAGCCATCACTGGGTCCCTCCCTCCCAGCCTCCCAGCGGCCAGAGCTGCCCTGATCAGCCCTCTCTGCCCATCTCCAGCCAGCGGCCACTTCTTCAGGGCAGAGAAACTCCTCCACGATTTCTCAGCGGGGGCTCCCAGCAGAGAGGAGCCAGGGACATCCCTGGGCAGCCCCTGGCGTTTGAAGGCAGCTGCGTCTGAACCAGGATGAAATAACCCCAGGCCTTCTGTTCTCAGGAGCCAGCAGGCTCTGAATCGGCTCTGCAGCCGGCTTTGCCCTTCCATTCCTGGCTCTTGATTTTACTTTTGCCCTCTGAAGCCGCTCAGCAGCTCCGGGAAGAAGCGGAATCTCTGCTTTTCTGCAGCAAATGATGACCCCGGAGGTGCTGCAGCCTTTTCACTTGGTGAGGAGCCGGCAGAGCGGGGCTGCCGGGACGACGGCGCCGGTCGTTCCCCTTTAACGGTGATGCTGTTGCCTCTGATCTGAGTTGACTTCGCAGCTGGTTCAGCCGGCAGCCGTCGTGCCCCAGAGGAGCAGGAGCATTATGTAACCTGCAGAGCCTCCTCTCCAGCGACTCGGACTCGGCGGAGGTTCTGAAAGGAGAATTACAGAACAATAGCTGGCCTGGCCTCCCTCTCTGCCCAGCAAACGAGGGGAAAAATAAGTCCCTGAGGGAACAGGAGAGAGAGAAAAAGCCCTACAAACCCCCACCAAACCCAAGCAGCGAAATGAAATTGCAGCGAACGTCGCCTCAGCACCGGCAGGAGCCCTTCACTCTGGGACTGGGAGCACTGGGTGCTCCCCAGGCTCTGGGAGTCCCCCCCGTTAACCCCTCACAGCAGCCTCATCCCAGACTGTGGCTGGTGGCTCCTGATGCCAGGGCTGTGCCGGGCTGGCGTTGTCTGCCGCAGGGATCTGGGAAGGAGGGAGCCCGAGCCAGGATTCCTGAGCTCCTCACCCGGCAATAAACCTCCCGCGGTCTCCCCCCCAGTCATCACTTCCATGCTGCTGCTCCTCGTTAATCCCCGCTTAGCAAAGCCCTACCTGGGGGAGGCGAAGGCAGCGAGGAAGAGGAGCTGAGCCTTGCGGTAAGAGCCCCCCAGCGCTGTCCCGGGACTGGCTGGCCCTGCCTCCGCCGACATGGGACTGGGTTCGGGTCAGCACCAGGGGGCTGTTACCAAGGTTCTCTCAGCACTGGGCCAGGGGGGAGTGCTCAGCCCGCTCCTCAGGATCAGGAGGAGCCCTGGGAGTCCGGCAGACTCGCACTGGGAGCTGCTGGGGTTGGTGCCTGGCTGCACTCAGCCTGCTCCGTTCGCACGGCCGTCTCCGCGAGGCAGCTCGGACTTGGCATCTGCTGCCCCGTGGCAGCGTCTCCTTTGTGTACAGAAAGTTCAGCTCCTCCAGCCCCCACAGTTCTCCTCTTAAGGGACTGGGAAGAGCCTCCTGCTTTAAATGGAAGAACTGGGAATAGGATCTTTCCAGGGATTCTGTAAATATTGTGGTTAGCGCCCACAGATCTCCCCACGTGGCCACGTGGGCACCCTGCGTTTGGCTCCGCTCCACCGTCACCTCCCTGCAGCCCGACAGGACCGGCGCCACGGGAGCAGGTAGCCGCTACTGTCGGCCTGGGAGTCTCCCCGGGGATCCCCCCTCGCTCCAGGCCGCTAAAAATGGGAGGAAACTTCTCAATTTGCTCATTTAACAACCGGAGAGGCTGAAGGCATCGCAGCGCTGGGTCTCCTTTGAGCGGAGAGCTGAGGAGGCAGCGAGAGGGACCTGGGAGGTAGCGGAGGGAGGAGAGAGGGAGCAGAGCGGTCGCCGTCGTCTCGGGGAGCTGTTTGATTTGTGGAATTCCACAGAGCATTGGGAATGTAGGTCAGGGCTGGCGCAGCCCCTCGCCAGCTCCACTGCTCGAGGAAGGGAAAAGGTAGCAGCGGGGAGGGCAACCCGGAGGCTTTGGAGACCTGCTGGACCTGCCGTCGCCCAGCTTCGAGGGGCAGCTTGAACTGGGATCCTCCTGCTCTGGGCTGCAGGGTGTCCCCAGCCCGTGGGGGCCTTCCACGGGTCCCTGGCACCGCTCATGGCCCCTTCTGTAATTCCACACCAGCTCTCTGGGGGTCTGCGGAGCCTCAAACCCACCCCACGACGGGCTGTGTGTCTGTCCCATCCCTGCACTGGCTGCGGTTCCAGGATGAGGCAGAGCTGGAGCTTCGGGCAGCACCGTCCTCTTGGATCCCTTTCCCTACCTTTAAGGAGTCGATAGATCCAGCAGAGGTGAAAACTCATGATGAGGTGACAGCTTCCCCAGAGGGGAATTTCCTGACAGTCTGAGAGGCTCCAGTCGGGCTCCTGAGCTGCTGGATTTGAGCCCTGAGTGATCCAGAGTCAGGTTGAGGTGTCTTGGCTTCCTCTGCAGTGATTTAGGAACCCACTTGGATTTTATTCCCCCTCTGCCTTCAACTCCCAGGAACTCGGTGCCTTTAGCCTCAACCAGCTGGGACGTGGAGCATCAAGGGGTGCAAACCAGCCCCGTAGCCCCACATGAGCCCCGTTGGATCTGTTCCCGGGGTGCCAACGCAGAAGGAAGATACAAACAAACTGTTGGGGGGAGCAAATCCTGCCCCCTCCCCACCCCCTGCAGTCCCCACACCCCGTGGGTCCACAGCCACCCCATGGAAGGCTCCAGGCTTGGAGGGGAGCTGCTGGGTGGAAGAGGAGCTGAGGGGACTGGAGGAGGTTGGTCTGGAGAGAAGGAGGCAGAGGGGAGATTTGCCATCAGGAGAGACTTCAACCCCTCCACAATAAGCAGGGCCAGCAAGCCCCAGCCCAGGTTGCCCAGAGCCCCAGCCAGCCTGACCTTGAATGGCTCCAGGGATGGGGCCTCCCACCCCTTCTCTGGGCAGCCTGTTCCAGGGATCCCCCCACCCTCAGATTCAACAACTTTGTTCTCCTGTCCAGCCTCACTCTGCTCTTCAGCTTCAAACCAGGAGCCCAAGATCATATCATTCACTGTCCCTGGGAACAACCTTCTCCAGCCTTCTGACAGGCTTAGAAGGTCCCCCCAGAGCCTTCTCCTCTCTAGACCAACAGCCCCATCTCCCTCAGCCTGTCCCCAGAGCAGTGGGGCTCCAGCCCTTCGGTTCCCCAGCCCCCAGCCAGGGGCAGTGACACCTCTCACCAGACCCCATCCAACCAGCCCTTGGACACTGCCAGGGATGATGGAGCAGCCACAACCTCCCTAGGCAACCTTTTCCAGGGCCTCAGCCCCCTCTCAGGGAGCAAGTCCTGCCTCCCATCTCCTCTCTTGGAGCTGGAACCCAGCCTCCTTGTCCAGCCACCTTGCAGGTGCCAGAAGCTGCTCTGAGGTTCCCCCAGAGCCTTCTCCTCTCCAGCTCTTCCAGCCTGGAGGTCTCTTCCAACCTCAGTGATTCCAGGATTCTAAGCCTTGACTGTCCCATCCCCTCTGTCCCCGCAGCCAACTCCATCAAGGTGGAGATGTACAGCGACGAGGAGGGCAGCCGGCTGCTGGCACAGGACGACCGGCTGCTGGACAAGGACGACAGTGTCATCGTGGAGGACTCACTCTCGGAGCCGCTGGGCTACTGCGATGGCTCTGGCCAGGAGCCCCATTCCCCCGGTGGCATCCGGTTGCCCAATGGCAAACTGAAATGTGACATCTGCGGGATGGTCTGCATCGGCCCCAACGTCCTCATGGTGCACAAGCGCAGTCACACAGGTGAGCGGTGGCCCTGGGGAGGGGGCGATGGCCAGCTGGCTGGGTTGGAGGGAGGGTCAGAGGCTTGGTAGAGGAGAGGGGAGGCTGTGGAGGGGGTCTCCTTGAGCTCCACCAAACCCTTGGACACAGGGTCCTCCCAGTGCTGGGAGAGGAGCCTCCTCCCTGCGCTGGGTTAGAAAGTGGCTGGGCCCAGAGAGGAGGGGAATGGTGACCATTGGTAGCCCCCAGGGATCAGTGCTGGGCCCAGTCCTCTTCAGCATCTTCACTGATGGCCAGGGTGAGGGGATCCAGGCTCCCCTCAGGAAATTCAGGGCTGGCACCTGGTCTGGGGGGAGGGTCCCTCTGCTGGGTGGGTGAGAAGGGGCTGCAGAGGGACCTGGACAGGTTGGGCACAACCTGAGGCCATGGGATGGGGGTTAACAGGGCAGGGTCCAACACTTGGGCCACAGCAACCCCCTGCAGGGCTACCGACTGGGGGAAGAGTGGCTGGAGAGCAGCCCAGTAGAGAGGGAACTGGAAGCACTGGCTGACAGCCAGCTAAACCAGAGCCAGCAGGGTGCCCTGATGGTCCTGAAGGCCAGTGGCGTCCTGGCTTGGATTAGTGCTGGGGTGACCGGTGGGGGTGGGGTTGCCCCCTGTACTGGGCACTGGGAAGGCCTCCCCTCTGGTACAGTGAGGGACAGTGCTGGGTCCCTCACTTCAAGAAAGAGATGGAGGGACTGGAGCAGGGACAGAGGAGGGAAAGGCTGATGGGGAGAGGCTGAGGGACCTGGTGGGGGGTTCAGCCTGGAAGAGACGCAGGGGTCTTTTTCCCTCTCCCCAACTTCCTGAAGGGAGGTTGTTGTTAGTGCAGGGAGGGTTGGGCTCTTCTCCCAGACAACCAGTGCCAGAGCCTGAGGTTGCCAGAGGAGGGCTAGGTTGAATGTTAGAGGGCTCTGTGGGGTCTCCAGGGCTCTGTGGGCTGGGTTAGTTTGGATGTTAGGAGGCTCTATGGGGCTCTATGGATTCTATAGGGTTCTGTGGAGTCTGGAGGGGTCTCTAGGGCTCTGTGGGACTGGGTTAGGTTGGATGTTAGGAAGCCCTTCCTCCCAGAAAAGGGCTAGCAGACCCTGGAATGGACTGCCCAGGGCAGGGGACCAACACCTAGGGGTGTTGAAGGGCAGACTGGAGGTGGCCCTGAGTGCCCTGCTCTGGCCGGTGGGGTTGATGTGGGGCTGTGGGCTGGATGATCCCAGAGGGCTTCTCCAGCCTGGAAAGCAGCTGGAGCTGCTGGTTTCCCATGGCTGTCAGACCTCCCTGCTGGGGGGGGGCTCCCATACAGGCTGGTGTTAACCCAGCACAATCTCCTCCCTTGGGGCTGTGCATCTGGGAGCTGCTGCTCAGAAAACAGGGTTTAACAAGGTTTTTTCCCCCACTTGGGTTTCGCAGGGGAGAGGCCGTTCCACTGCAACCAGTGCGGAGCCTCCTTCACGCAGAAGGGGAACCTGCTCCGTCACATCAAGCTGCACTCGGGGGAGAAGCCCTTCAAATGCCCCTTCTGCAACTACGCCTGTCGCCGCAGGGACGCGCTGACCGGCCACCTGCGGACACACTCCGGTGGGTGCTGCTGGGGTGGGCACCCAGGCTGGGCTGGGGGGCAGAATCTAGGGGCTGTGAGCCCAGTGTCGAGGCACAGCCCCAGCTCCTGGCAGGGCAGAACTGGGGTGATAGCGGTGCCGGAGCCGCGTGTGGCTGCCGCTCTGGGGTGTTGATCTCTGAACTGATAGCAGGATAAATGTTTAATCGTGTTTATGGGGCCAAGAGGGCTCCAAGCCTGGGGTGTGTCCTGCCCCGGTGGGACTCGGTGCCAGGGAGGGGGTTGTTTCGGGGCTGCTTTGACACCACCCTGCCTGAAGCTGACATTTGTGTTGGGGTGCTTGGGGTTTTCCCCCTCCTTGCACTGGTTCCGTGATGTCACAGCCATTCGGGGTGGGGGAGCGTCCCAGAACCCCCTTCCCCAGTTTGGCCCAGTTTCCCCTTCATTCACTGGCCACTGGTGCTTTGAAGGTTCAGCGGACAGCTCAGGATGCTGCCTGGAAATGGGTGCTGGGTGCTTCCCTGAAGGGAGAAACAGCCCCCAAAGAGCCTCTTCTCATCCCCAGAGCCCCGAAACCTGCCCCTGCCTCCGGAAACGCCGAGTTCTCTGTGCAGCTCCACCCTGGCAGGGTGCGACGCTCCAGCTCGGAGCCTCCATCCTGCTGCAGGTGGATCTTTGGGGAGTTGATTTCTCTCTCCAGTCTGACGCTTCCTAGGGGGGAATTGGGTTGGTTCGACCCCCAGATCCCAGCCTGGAGTGATGCTGGGGGTGTCTGTGCTGGAGGAGCTTTGCAGGAGCTCCCCACCTCCTGGTTTTTCTCTGGATTTCCATGGGATGAGGCTGCTTCTTGATGGAAAACTTGTTCTCTGGTCTGGTTCTGCAGCCTGGGGTGGAAAATGATGGTTCTGACAGTGGGGTGAGGGGGGAAGAGCCAGTTTTCACCCCGTGAGGAGGTGGCGTTGGCCAGAGAGCTCCTCTCCCCACATTCTTTCCTTATCTCTAAGACCGTGGTTGGGGGCAACAACCCCAGTGTCACTGACTGTGGGGAGCAAAGAGCGGGAGCCTCTCCTCCCCCAGGAAACTGCAGGGTGAGGAAGGCCCTGGCGAAGCTCCGTGACGGCTGCTGGGACCAGCTGAGCCACATCCACAGCCCCTCAAGGTCCTTCAGTCTGGAGCGATCAGCGTCATCCATCCTCCTGCTCTCTCTGCCTGCAGAGGGGCTGTGGGGTTTCAGCTGGAAGTGGGGGCTCTGGAGCTGCAATTTGGGAACAGAATGTTGTGGGGTGGCTGGAGCTGAGTCCTGTTAGGATTTACCTTGGGGGAACCCTCCCTGTCCCCCTTTGTGTTGGGGTTTAGGGGGTCCAGAGAACACCTGACTGGGGGCACAGTCATTTCTGGTCCCCTTGGGGTCGAGGTGCCTGTTGCACATCCGGCATCCAGCTGTGGGTCCTGGGCCACTGGTGCTGGAAGGGTCAATGAGCCCCTGGCTCTGACAGGGCAGAAGCAGGATGAGACCTCAGCAGAGATCCAACAGCCTCTCCCAGAGCTGGTTACCATGAGACCCTCTTTGTTTCATCTGGGGTTCAGGGGTGGGAGGCAGCGGGGTTCAGCCTCCCCCCTGCCTCTGCCCCTGCGATTCCCTCCATCCCTGTAGGGCAGCAGAGCTTTCATCTGGCGGGGGGGCTGTCCAGAGAGGGAGGGGTGAGAGTCCCCATCAAAGGCACCGCTGCGCTCCAGAATAGATCAGAGGCTGCAGCCCCCACCTGGGACCATCCCCACAGCCCCCCGGGACCTCCCCCCTGTCTGTGCCGCCAATAAAAGACCCTGCAGCTGGTGCTGGGAGGGAGCCAGCTGCTGGTTGGGCTCCACCAGGAGAAGAGCAGCTGCCTGGGGTGGGTTTGGGAATCTTGGGGGTCCTCAGAGCGGATCCCAAGGGTCCTATCCTGCGCCCCAGACCTGGCTGCCTGCGGGGAGAGGGAGCAGGTCTGGCCCCCAGAGCTGGGGTGTGGGGTGAGTCCTGGGGCTGTTCCTGAAGGAAGAGGAATCAAACTCAGGGAGGAAGTGTGGAGGACAACAAGAAGGGAGGGAGGATGAGGAGAAGGGAGGGAAGATGAGGTGAAGAGAGGGAGGATGAGGAGAAGGGGTGGAGGACAAAAAGGGATCGAGGACAGGGAGCAGGGATCAAACACAAGGAGGAAGGATGGAGGGCAAGGAGAAGGGGTGGAGGATGAGGAGAAGGAGTGGAGGACAAAAAGGGACAGAAGCTGAGGAGAAAGGGTGGAGGGCAAGGAACAGGGATCAAACACAGGGAAGAGGAATAGAGGATGAAGAGAAAGGAGGGAGGATGAGGAGAAGGGATCGAGGGACCCCCTGTCCCAGTGCAGGACGCCTCTCCCCGTGGCTTCCGGGGCAGGGGGTGGCTGTGACTTCACCCCCAGCCCCAAAACCACCCCCTTTTCCTTTATTTCTTCAGAAAGCAGCTAAAGGTTAAACCACAGCCTGCAAAAACCCCACAGAGCCTCTTGCAGCCGGCAGCTCCTCCTTGGCAACCCCACCAGTACCTCCCAGTCACAGCACAGCAGGCTCCAGTTTCCACAAAACCAGACCATTTGGGGCCCAAAACCCCCCTGCTGCCCCCAGCCCCGTAGAGTGGGGGGACTCTGGAGCTCTTGGGGTCACCAACCCCATCTATGGGAGGGGTTCAGGGGCTGATCCTAGCTTTGAGGTCACCAACCCTGTGAATCAGAGGGGCTCTAGGGCTGCTCCCAGCTCTTGAGGTCACCAGCCCCACATATTGGGGGGACTCAGGGGCCAATCCCAGCTTTGGGGTCATGATCTCCATCTATAAGAGGGCTCTGGAGCTCTTGGGGCCACCATCTCATCTATGGGAGGGGTCTCTGTGGCTGCTCCCAGCTTTGGGGTCACCATCTCCATAAATCAGAGGGGTTCTAGGGCTGCTTCCAGCTTTAGTCACCAGCCCCATATAGTGGGGGGTCTCTGGGGCTACTTCCAGCTCTTGGGGCTACTTTCAGCTCCCATAGATGGTGACATCTCTATCTGTGGGAGGGACTCAAGGGCCAATCTCAGCTTTGGGGTCACCAGCCTTATCTATGGGGCCATCTGTGGGGCTGCTCCCAGCTCTTGGGGTCACCATCTCCACATACTGGGGGGACTCAAAGGTTGCTCCCAGCTTTGAGGTCACCAACCCCATCTGTCAGGGGGCTCTGCAGCTCTTGGGGTCACCAGCCTCATATACTGGGGGGACTCAGGAGCTGGTCTCAGCTTTGGGGCCACCATCCCATATGGTGGTGGGGGGTCTCTGGGGCTGCTCCCAGCTCTTGGGGTCCCTGTCGGGTGGTGGTGGTGGCCGTTGCTGCCTCGCTGTGCCCCTCCCCAGGGAGCTGGGGTGTGAAGAGGGGGTGCTGAGCCCGGCTCTGCCTTGCAGTGTCCTCCCCCACCGTGGGCAAACCCTACAAGTGCAACTACTGCGGGCGCAGCTACAAGCAGCAGAGCACCCTGGAGGAGCACAAGGAGCGCTGCCACAACTACCTGCAGAGCCTCAGCGCCGACCCCCCGCCCCTGCCAGGCCACCAAGGTCAGTGCCAGGGGGCACCACAGCCCTGACACCCCCCCTCAAAACCAGGGATCCCCTAGGGTGGGGTATAGGGCTGGTGGAGTTAGGGAGAGGGGGTGCTGTGTGCACTTGGTGCCACCTGAAGGGGTCTTTGAACCACTTGAGGGGGTCTTTGTGTCACCTGAGGGGGTCTTCATGCCCCCCAGAAGATCTTGGTGCCATCCAGGTGGCTCTCAGTACCACCCTGGAGCTCTCAGAGCCCTCTCAGAAGCTCTCGATGCCCCCCAAGAGCTCTCAGTGCCATTTCAGGGGCTCTCAGTGTCACCCTAGAGTTCTCAGTGCCCCTTTCGAGCTCTTAGTGCCCTGCACCCCACCCCCCCCAAGGCCCTGGTGCCCCCCAGGACCTCTTGGTGCCACCCCAGAGCTCTCAATGGCCCCTAGGAGCAGTCCGTGCCCCTTGAGAGCTCTTGGTGGCCCCGAGAGCTCTGGTGGTCCCTGTGCCCCTCCCGCCACCCCAGCTGCCTTTCAGGGCCCCCCTGAAGTGAAACCCACCCCCATCTCCCGGTTCCCGTAAGCACCCCGGGGTGGGGGGGAGCACTGGAGCGGGGCACCACAAGTTCTGGAAGCTTCTTTGGCTCCTCCTCAGAGCCCGCATGACCTATCAGACACCCCAGACAGATCCCCTGAATTGAACAGNGACCACCCTCAAGACTGGTGAGACCCCCCCCGAAAAATCAGACACCCCCAGACCAATCAGACCTTCCCAGACCAATTGGGCTCCCCCAGACCCATCAGACCCCGTCCCCTGACTGATCAGACCCCCTCCCCTGACTGATTAGACTCCCCCAGGTGGAAGCGGGAGCCTTCCTGACTCATCCTTTGGGAGCTGGATCTGGTCCTTCCCAGGTGTCACTGTGGGATCAAAGGGGATCAGGGCAGCCACCCTCCCCCAAAGTTTGAGGGTTCTTCACTCCTTTCCCCCCACAGTGGGAGCAAAGAAGGGAGCAGGATTGTCCAGGGGGCTCCCTGTCCACCAAGTGACCCCCGGGTTGCCCGTCCATCCATCCCAGGGCAGCAGCATCCCTCCTGGGGCTGCTGGGAGCCTGGCCCTGCTGTCTCCATCCTGATCCCGGTGCTGATCCCGGTGTCCCTTGTGTCCAGCAGGTGAGGAGATGCGGGAGCTGGAGATGGTGCCAGAGGCCCTGCTGCACCCCTCAGCCGAGCGCCCAGCCTTCATTGACCGCCTGGCCAACAGCCTGACCAAGCGCAAGCGCTCCACCCCGCAGAAGTTTGTGGGTAAGGGGACAGGGGGAGACCCTCCTCAGCTGGGGGATCCCAAAGCCAGGATCCTCCTGGAGCTGGGAACTCAGCCCTCCCCAGAACTGGGATCCCCAGGAGCTGGGAACCCCCCACAGCTGGGGTGTCCCAAAGCCAGGATCCCCCTGGAGCTGGGAACACCTCACAGCTGGGGTGTGCCAAAGCTGAGACCCCCTACCCCAGAGCTGGGATCCATAGTGGAGATGGGAACCCTTGGAGCTGGGATGTCCCAAAGCTGGGATCCCATCACCCTGGAGATGGGATCTCCTGGAGCTGAGACCCACCCACCCCAGAGCCAGAATCCCCCTCTAGAACTAGGATGTTCCAGAGCTGAGTGTCCCCCCCCAACCCCAGAGCTGGGATCTTCCAGGAACTGGGATTCCCCCAACTCCAGAGCTGAGACCACCCCCTACCCTGGAGCTGAGATCACTCCCCGGAGCTGAGATCCCATTGCCCTGGAGATGGGAACACACTGGAGCTGAGATCTCCCACCCCAAAGCTGGGATCCTTCCTGGAGTTGGGAATCCCCCTAAGAGCTGAAACCCCCCCACCGTAGCTCCAGGACCCCCATCCCTGGACCTGCTGGTTCCCCCTCATCTACTTTGATCCCACAACCCCAGTGCAGGGCCAGAGAGGGCTGGGAGGATGTTATGGGGGGATTTTTGAGAGGGCTGTACCCCCAACCCCCCATCTTGCCCCCTCCCTGACACTCCGTTCCCTGCCGGCAGGGGAGAAGCAGATGCGATTCACCCTCTCGGACCTCCCGTTCGACGTCAACTCCGGCTTCGAGAAGGACGTGGAGATGGTCCCAGCCCACCACCCCCTGGACCCCTCTTACGGCAGCTCCCTGCCGCTGCTGGGGGCCGGCGAGCACCTCCGTCCCCTGCGCCTGCCCCCCACAAACTGCATCTCCGAGGTGACCCCGGTGATCAGCTCTGTCTACACCCAGATGCAGCCGCTGCCCAGCCGCCTCGACACCCCCTCGGGTGGCCGGGATGGGGTGGAGGGACCTGACGAACCCCCCGATGGGGTGCAGCTGGTTTATCGGGGCCGCGAAGCTGCCACCGTCACTTCGGCGTCGCCCACCAACGGCTGCCAGGACTCCACGGACACCGAGAGCAACCACGAGGAGAGGAACAACCCCCCTGCTCCTCCCGCGCTGCCGCCCGCCGGCAGCCGGCACAGCCCCGCTTTCGCCAAAGAGGACCCCAAAGCGCCCGAGGGGCCCCCGGCGGCCCCCCGCTCCACCTTCAGCTCGGCCAAAGACGCCCTACGGGTGCTCAACGAGGACGGGGAGCAGCTCCGGGCCTTCAAGTGCGAGCACTGCCGCATCCTGTTCCTGGACCACGTCATGTTCACCATCCACATGGGCTGCCACGGCTTCAGGGACCCTTTTGAGTGCAACATCTGCGGCCACCACAGCCAGGACCGGTACGAGTTCTCCTCGCACATCGTGCGGGGAGAGCACAAGGTGCCCTAAAGCCCACTTTCCCCCCCCACCCTGAAACCCCTCGCCCCGACTTCCCCCACCTCAGATTCCTCATCCCAAAGTTGCCCTAAAGCCTCCACCTCAAGTTCCTCTCAGTCCTTCATCCCAAATCCTCCTCGAGCTCTCAGCCCAAGTCCTCCTAAACCCTTCACCCCAAGTCCTCTTGCCCCCCCACCCCAAATTCCTCCCAGCCCTCCATCCCAAGTCCTCCTAACCCCCCACCCCAAATTCCTCTCAACCCCCCCAT
>VXBP01004773.1:28908-41501 GCA_013400115.1 Rhinopomastus cyanomelas | reverse complement strand
CAGAAGCCTTTATATGGGCGAGTTGCTCCGAGTCAGCCTTCCCGGGGTCTCCCCGGCATCGTTCCCACTCCCCACTCGGAGTCAGAGTGGTGACACCACCCCCCTCGACCCCGGCTAATGCTGCAGCATCACCCTCAGACCCCCACCCTGTGCCAGCTGTGAGGGGGTCACTTGGGGCACCCCCGACCCTCCGGGAAGTCCCTTCTCCAGGGGCTGGACTGGGAGCAGCCGGAGGCTGGAAGCCAGATGGTTTTTGGGGGTGAAACAATAGGGAAAGGAACTCCCGCTCCCATTGAGGTTTTGGGGGAGGGTCCCCACAACTGAGAACCCCCCCTAGGCCAAGCTTCCCCCGGCCAAAGGGATTGAATGAAGCAGCCGATAACCAAAAAGCCCGGGGAGGGGGGAGCTGTGGCACAAGCTGCTGCCCTCAGTGCTCTGCAGCCACCCGGGACCCCCGGCTGCACTCCCTCCCCATTGAAGGGGGTCCCCGCTGCCCCCCAACCCTCCCCAAGGCCCAGGACGCATAAACCCCCCCCTCAGCAGCCGCCGCTGGGGGGGCTCTGAGGTTAAACCAAAGCTGATCCTTTTCTAGGGACTCAAACGCAACCACCTCACGGCAGCTCCCGCCGCCCCCCAACAACTGCCGGGGGGGTTTTGGGGCCGATTTTGGGTTCTTTTGGGTTTTTTTTCCTCATTTTCTGCATTTTCTGGATTTTGGGGGAGGGGGGTGCGCTCAGGTCACCCCCTCCCTGCTGGGAACCCCTGCAGGACACAGCGGACCCTCCCCCCAACACCACAACAACCCCAAAAAGAGGGATTGAACACCCCAAAAAGAGGGTTCATGACCCCAAAAAGGGGATTAACCTCAAAAAATGGGTGGAATCACCCCCCAGCTTGGGTTTGGATACCCCAAAACTGGGTTAAATATCCCCCTGAAAGGTTTTAACACCCCCAAAAATTGCATTCTACACCCCAAAAATGAGTTTAATGACCCTAAGAAAGGGGTTTGGTTTATTAACCCCAGAAAAGGGGTTAATTACCCCAAAAAGGGGGTTACCCTTAAAAAAAGGATAAAGTAACCCCCCAAAATAAATTTGGGTACCCCAAAAAATGGTTTAATACTGCCCCAAAAAGGGGTTAAATGCTCCCCCCAAAATGAACACTCCAAAAATGAGATTCTACACCCCAAAAATGTGTTTAATGACCCTAAACAAGGGGTTGGGCATCCCAAAATTTGGTTATTCACCCTAAAAAGGATTTTAAAACCCCCAAAAGTGGGTTAACCTCAAAAGAAGGGTAGAAAAACCCCCAAAAATGAGTTGGGATACATGAAAATGGGTTGAATAACCCCCAAAAAGGTTTAAAACACTTCAAAAAGGGGATTAGACACCCCAAAATTTGGATTATGAACCCCCAGAAGGGGTTTACTAGGTGCAAAAGGGGGGGTTAATGACCCCAAAAAGTGGGTTAGCTTCAAACAAGGGATGGAATAACCCCCCAGAATGGGTTTGGATTCCCCAAGAATGGGTTAACCCCCCCAAAATGGATTAAATACCCTCAAAAAAGGGGTTAAATACCCCCACAAAAGGGGGTTGGATGCCCCAAAATTGGGTTTATTAACCCCAAAAAGGGGTGTCATTACCCCAAAATGGATGTAATAACCCCGAACAGGAGTTCAATAACCCCAAAAGAGGGGTTTAAGTACCCAAATGAAGGGTCTCCCAACCCTGTTAGGTTTAACAACCCCAGAAATTATTTAGCAACCCCCAGAAGAGGAGCTTTGCACCCAAAAAGGGGGGTTTTGCACCCCAAAAATGTTTTTACACCCAAAAAAGGGATGTTGATGCATGAAAAGGGATTTTTACCCTGAAAAGATGGGGGTTTACTACAGAAAAAGGTTTTTACTCCCAAAAAATGAGTTTTACCCCCCAAAAGTGGGGTTTATCCCCCCAAAAAAGTGATTTTATTGCCTTAAAAGGCTTTTTACCTTCCAAAAGAGGGATTTTAGCCCTCTAAAAGGAGTTTTACCCCAAAAAAGGAGGTTTTCTACTCAAAAAGGGTTTTTTCCACCCAGAAAGGGTTATTTTACCCCCTTACAAGGGGCTTTGATGCTCCAAAAAGGTTTTTTACTCCCCCCTAAAACACTTTAACCCACAAAAGATGGGGTTTTACCCCCCCAAAAGAGGGTTTATACTCCAAGAAAGGTTTTTTTACCCCAAATGGAGGGGATTTTTTACCCCCTGAAATGTTTTTCCACCCAGAAAGGGTGGAAAAACCCCAGAAAGAGGTATAACCCCCCCCAAAAGAGGGGTTTCACCCTCCAAAAAGGGGGTTTTACCCCCTAAAATAGGAAGCTTACCCCAAAAAAAGTTTTTCACACCCAAAAAGGGAGTTTTCCACCCAGAAGAAGGGGATTTTCATACCCAAAAGGGGGTTTTTCCACCTGTCCCCATGAAATCGCAGGTTCCGGTCACCTCTTGGGGTTCTTTTTGTTCCTTTTCCCCCTCTTTTCGTTCTTTCCTCTCCCCTTCACTCCCTTCAAAACCAGAACCGACCCGGAGCCCCCCAGCCCCAGGAGTTCAGTGCCAGCTCCCGGCCCTGTAAATAGCGATTGTGAACCAGAGGGATGGAGATGGAAGGCTGTCGGTNCCACCTTTCCCCCCTCCCTGTGACCGCAGGAGCTTTTGTATCTGTAAGATATTGTAATTAGCGATTTGTGTAACGAGATCTACTGTAAGTTTTGTACTGTTCTGCCGCAAGGTCTGTTATAATAAACCGGAGTAATTTAACGACCCCCCTCTTCTGCCTCAGTTCTGGGCGGGGGGGCCACTGAGGACACCCCCAAGCCCTCATTGTAGGGCCTGGAAAAGGCAAGGAGGGCCCCAGCGGTGCAGGAGGTTGGATGATGTGGGGACCCTCCCTCAGGGTGAGTGAGGGGGGCACTTGCTAGAAGGGGGACATGCTGGGCCCCCCTCCCTCCCTCTCTCCTAAGGGCTAGGACACTGTCCTCCCTCCACGTCCCCGAGTGTTTAGAGGGGGTCAGGACGCTGGGGTAACCCTGCGGTGGGAGAGGGGAGCACTGGGAGGGTCCTTTTAGGGCTTTTTGCCAGGTGGCCACTGAGACTCCCCCTCTCTCCGAGGGGCTGGGACACTACGGGCCCCCGTGAGCATTTTGGGGGGGATTACGACGCTGGGGACCCTCTGTGGTTGGGGAGAGGGCACTGAGAGGGCCCCTTTATGGCTCTGGGGATGGGGGGCACTGAGACCCCCATCCCCTCTGGACTCCATTTCCCAGAGCCCCCTGCGGGCGGGAGCGTGGTGACGTCACACGCCAGCGCGCGTGCATGTGCGTCTACACGACTAACACCGCACGTCTTGTCCAGATCCCTCCGCGACGCCGCAGGGGTAAAGTNACTCCCCACCCCCTTTTCAGTTGGTTTTTCGCTGTCGTCTTTGGGGAGGGGGGTCACAAGGAGAAGGAGGAGTGGGGGGGGTTGTAGGTTTTTCATTCTNGAGGGGGTCAGGACGCTGGGGTAACCCTGCGGTGGGAGAGGGGAGCACTGGGAGGGTCCTTTTAGGGCTTTTTGCCAGGTGGCCACTGAGACTCCCCCTCTCTCCGAGGGGCTGGGACACTACGGGCCCCCGTGAGCATTTTGGGGGGGATTACGACGCTGGGGACCCTCTGTGGTTGGGGAGAGGGCACTGAGAGGGCCCCTTTATGGCTCTGGGGATGGGGGGCACTGAGACCCCCATCCCCTCTGGACTCCATTTCCCAGAGCCCCCTGCGGGCGGGAGCGTGGTGACGTCACACGCCAGCGCGCGTGCATGTGCGTCTACACGACTAACACCGCACGTCTTGTCCAGATCCCTCCGCGACGCCGCAGGGGTAAAGTAGTTCCCTGTACCGAATCACACTCCACCGCTACCGGAGCCCACTTCTGTCTCCAAACCCACTCTCTACTCGCCAGTGGGGCCTCTACCGAGCGATTTTCGGGGTTCTGCGGGGACTGTCCTGCTGCGGGGAGGCGGCAGAAGTGCTTCCGGGCGGAAGCACATCGATATAAAGTCGGCGGTGCGGTGACCGGACCCTCTTTCGCCGGCCGTGGAAGCGCCATGGTGAGAGCGGCGAGGCCTGGGGGTCTGGGGCTGGTCCTGGGGTGGAGCTGAGGGGGCTGAGGGAGCTCCCGGGGCGGGGGATGGTCACAGGACTCGTGTGGGGCTGGGGATGAGCTTTGAGGGGGGATTCAGGGGCTCCGTGAGTGGCCCAGGAGGTCGTAGAGGCCCGTGTGAGGCTGGCGGGGGCTCTCAGGGAGGCCACAGGCCCTGGACTAGGGCTTCATGCGGGCCCTGAAGGAGCCACGGGGAGGCCGCGGAGCCTGTGTGGAGTGGGGGAGGCCTCGGGTTCTGTGGGGAGGTAGGAAGAGTCCTCGTAGGAGCCGCTGAGGCCCGCGCTGGGCCCGAGGCAGGGGGAGTGTCAGTGGGGCCTTGTGGAGGCGCAGATTGGGGTGGGTGAGGAGGGGGTTCTAGTTTCATTCTCAGCTTCTTTTCCACCTGCCTCCCCAGACGAAGAAAAGGAGGAACAACGGCCGCGCCAAGAAGGGTCGCGGGCACGTCCAGCCCATCCGCTGCACCAACTGTGCCCGCTGCGTCCCCAAGGACAAGGCCATCAAGAAGTTCGTCATCAGGAACATTGTGGAGGCAGCAGCCGTCAGGGACATCTCGGAGGCCAGCGTCTTTGACTGTAGGCACTGGGGAGCGAAGAGGCACTGGGGGGAGGGATGAAGAGGCACTGGGGGTGGTTCTGTAGGGCTTAGACTGGGGCTGGCAGATGCATCGCGGTGCCTCAGTGCCCGCCATCCCTGCTCCGTGGGCCTGGGTGGGCGTGATGGGAGAGGGAAGGAGTTGCTTGCAGGTGTTTGGAGGTGTCTTGGGGTTGCTGACCCCCACATTTCATGCTCCCCCCAGCTTATGTCCTGCCCAAGCTGTATGTGAAGCTGCACTACTGTGTCAGCTGCGCAATCCACAGCAAGGTGGTCCGGAACCGCTCACGGGAGGCCCGCAAGGACCGCACTCCCCCGCCCCGCTTCAGGCCTGCAGTGAGTATTGCCTGGGGTAGGGGTCCACTGGAGTCTGGGAGGAGGGGTTGGGGGGTGGGCCTGAGGTTTTTCCCCCCTGCCCTGCCCCCTAGATCTCTCTGACTCTGTTTTCTTTCTCCCTACCACAGGGTGCTGCTCCCCGACCTCCCCCAAAGCCTATGTGAGGAGCCTGTGACAGCGCTGGAACCTCCCCTCCCTGTGCAGGGACTCCCCTTCCCAGCACAGACACTGAATAAAAGACCTGAAATGAGCTCCCTGCTCCTTGTTTTGGGGTTGGGGGGCAGTTGCATTGCTTTGGGGTGGGGTCTCCCAAGGGGCTCCCAGTCCCCATCTCACACTGCAGGGGGGGGAGGCCTGGGGTGGGGATTGAGGACTGCTGCCCCCGCTATGTGGAGGAAGCCCTGTCCTGGGGGTGCTTTTTACACCCCATCAGTGTTGCAGGGATGGGAGCAGGTGCTTTGGGGGATGGATGGACAGACAGGTGGACACTTGGGGGTCCCCAGGTGGTGGCAATTCCGCTCCCCCTCCCCGCATGGGGCAGCTGAGGGTGGGGGGCACTCTGGTCACTACTCCTAACCTGCCCTGGATCCTCGAGCTGCAGGAGCAGCCCCCTGTCCTTACCCTGCGCTACCACTCGGTGGCGCTGTTGGTGCCCTGAGCTGGAGTAGGGGGCAATACTCCGACCCCTCCCCACCTGCCGGGCCAGAGCGTTACTGGAGGGGGGATCCCTCACCCCCAACCTCGTGGAGGGGACACATCTGGGTGTTGGGGGGCTACAACAGCACCAGACCCTCCCCCCGTGGTGCTGGGGGGCTGTAAAGGTGTTTTGGGGGGAGCACAGAGGGGCTGGACCTAGGCCCCGCCTCCCCCATCACCTTTAACCCTGTTGGGGAGGGTGTTTTGGGGGTTGGGAGACAGAGGAGGGTCTCGGTGTCTCGGGGCAGGGCAGGGGCTGGGCTGTCCCATGGGAGGGCGATGAATGGGGAGGGGGAGCCCCGCCCCGTCCCGCCCTGCCCGGCCCCGCGCCAGGTGCTTTTCCCCCCGCTGCGCCCGGGCAGGCAGCGACCGGCCCCGCCAGGAGCCGCGATGGCCCGGGACCGGTCCCGGCACCGGGACCGGCTCCGGCTGCTGCTGCCGTTTCTACTATTGCTGTTACCGTTGCTGCTCAGCGTCCCCCTCCCCGGGTCCGCGCAGGCAGGTGGGAACCGGCATCGGCACCGCGGGGGGGAATCGGGAGGGAACCGAGAGAACTCGGAGGAAACTGAGGGAACTGGGAGTGGAACTGGGGAGCTGCGCTCGGGGATCCCGGGAACGGACGGGCGGCGGCAGCGCTCGGGGGTCCGAGGGGTCTCGATTCCGTCGGGACGGGACCCCGAACCCGATTTCAGCGGCTCCCCCGCGGAGGGATCCCGGGACACGTCCCTCCCGGACAATCCCCAGCGCTGCGACAGCGGGGTCCTCCACGGGTCTGGGGAGGATCGGGACCTGCAAACCCCCACCTGGGGTTAGGGGGTTCCGGGGTTCCCCCCCGCGGAGCTCTATGATCTTCCCAACCCCGGGCAGAGGCACCTGCAGCCCCCGCAGCCCCAGGGGTGACTGGAGGCTGCGGGGCCGGGACCCCCCGAAGCCATCGGGGTTCGTCCAGGGCAGAGACCCCCCCCAGGGGACGCACTTCGGAACGAGCCTCACCCCAGGCAGTGCGAACCCCAAACCTGCCCCCCAAACTGGGTCAACCGGGGGAACCGGGGAAGGGAGCGGGGCCGCTCCCGGAAGGGCCGGGAGTTTGTTTTTCAACCCCAAAAGCGGTAACACCGAGGGGGCGGGAGCAGGTGGGGGGGGTCACAGGTGCCTTCGGGGAGGTGTCGAGGCGCGGTGGCGGCAGCGCTGCCGGGGGAAGAGTCCGGCCTCTTCAACCCCGCCTTTTGCCACCGATGGGCGATGCCTCGGGGCTACTGGGCCCGGGGAGAGCCGCTCGGATTTGAGGAGGGAGGGGGTCCCACCCTGGTGCCACCATTGGGCTGAGCGGAACCGGCTCCGCTGCCTCTCTGCCCGCCCCGTCCCCCCCGTCCCGTCTTGTCTCAGAGTCCCCTTTGTCCGGGACTGGGATCCGGCCGCCCCGCGACGGGCACAGAGACCCCCTTTGTGCTGCCGGCGGGGCCGAGGGAAGGGGTCGGGGCTCTGTGTTCCCCCCGTCCCTGTGTGGGGACCCTGCAGCTATTCCTGGCGCCCGGGGGGGGGGCCCGGGGGGGCGGCCGCAGTGGCTGCTGATAGCGGGCGACGTTCCGGAGCTGCCAGCGGGGCCCCGCGCTGATAACACTCGGCCTCGACGCCACGACGGCGCCCGGGGGGGGCCCCCTACCCCTCACAGACCACCCCCCCCACCTCCATGGGCAGGTGCACCTCAGGCCCGGACCCCCGCATCACCCCCGCCGTGGCCGGTGCTGAGGGGAGGTGTCCCGGGTACCAGCAGGACCCTCTGACAGCCGCTGATGTTTTGCCCTACAGCGCTGGTTGTGGGGTCCCCACCCCACAGCGTAGAGATTCCCCCCAGGCCCCAAGCCAGGGTGTTGGTTGGGGGTCCCAGTTTCCCCCACTCTGGGCCCCCAGTGCCTATGGCCTGCATGTCGGGGCTAGGGGCCGCGTCCACCGCAGCTGGGACCTTTTTATAGCCCCTTCCCTATGAAAATAGCTCCGGCTGGGGGGTGGTGGAGCGCAGGCTGCGGGCGAGGGGGGGCCCTCCCGCGGGGGCCCTCCCGCAGCCCTCCCTGTGCCCGCCCCGAAGGGGGGCGCTCAGACCCTTCGCTGCCCCCGCAGTGGGGTCGGACAAAGCTGCCTTTGACCCCCCCCTCCCCACACCGGAGCCTGAGTCATAGCTGGTGGGGGCGTCCCGCACCCCTCTCTGCCCCCGGGGGCTCTCCTGCCGCTTTCGGGGGGCTCCCGTCCCGTCGGCCACAATCGCCCCTTTGTGCGGCCGCGGGGAGGGGTCCTGCCCCTCGCACAAAGGGGCTCTGTCCGCCCCGCGCTGCCCCGGGGGGGGACCAAGGGGACACGGCGGGGGCGGGGACGACGGGACGCGGGCAGCCGAGAATCCCGGGACCCCCAGTAGCACCCCCTGAGTTTTGGGGGGAACGAAGGGCCGCGCCGTCAGGGCCGAAGTCCGGGGAGCAGGGCGGGGCGGGGGGAGCCAAGCCCGCGGCTCCCGCGTTGCGCAACCCCGGTCCGGCCGGTTTGGTTGCGGGGGGTGCGGGGAGGGGCCGGCGGGGCGGGGGAGGGGCCGGCACCCCACCTCCGGGCACCCCAACCCCCGGCCGGGGGACTCTGCCGGGGGCGACTCGGGGCCCTCCGTGGGCAGCTNTCTGTGTTCCCCCCGTCCCTGTGTGGGGACCCTGCAGCTATTCCTGGCGCCCGGGGGGGGGGCCCGGGGGGGCGGCCGCAGTGGCTGCTGATAGCGGGCGACGTTCCGGAGCTGCCAGCGGGGCCCCGCGCTGATAACACTCGGCCTCGACGCCACGACGGCGCCCGGGGGGGGCCCCCTACCCCTCACAGACCACCCCCCCCACCTCCATGGGCAGGTGCACCTCAGGCCCGGACCCCCGCATCACCCCCGCCGTGGCCGGTGCTGAGGGGAGGTGTCCCGGGTACCAGCAGGACCCTCTGACAGCCGCTGATGTTTTGCCCTACAGCGCTGGTTGTGGGGTCCCCACCCCACAGCGTAGAGATTCCCCCCAGGCCCCAAGCCAGGGTGTTGGTTGGGGGTCCCAGTTTCCCCCACTCTGGGCCCCCAGTGCCTATGGCCTGCATGTCGGGGCTAGGGGCCGCGTCCACCGCAGCTGGGACCTTTTTATAGCCCCTTCCCTATGAAAATAGCTCCGGCTGGGGGGTGGTGGAGCGCAGGCTGCGGGCGAGGGGGGGCCCTCCCGCGGGGGCCCTCCCGCAGCCCTCCCTGTGCCCGCCCCGAAGGGGGGCGCTCAGACCCTTCGCTGCCCCCGCAGTGGGGTCGGACAAAGCTGCCTTTGACCCCCCCCTCCCCACACCGGAGCCTGAGTCATAGCTGGTGGGGGCGTCCCGCACCCCTCTCTGCCCCCGGGGGCTCTCCTGCCGCTTTCGGGGGGCTCCCGTCCCGTCGGCCACAATCGCCCCTTTGTGCGGCCGCGGGGAGGGGTCCTGCCCCTCGCACAAAGGGGCTCTGTCCGCCCCGCGCTGCCCCGGGGGGGGACCAAGGGGACACGGCGGGGGCGGGGACGACGGGACGCGGGCAGCCGAGAATCCCGGGACCCCCAGTAGCACCCCCTGAGTTTTGGGGGGAACGAAGGGCCGCGCCGTCAGGGCCGAAGTCCGGGGAGCAGGGCGGGGCGGGGGGAGCCAAGCCCGCGGCTCCCGCGTTGCGCAACCCCGGTCCGGCCGGTTTGGTTGCGGGGGGTGCGGGGAGGGGCCGGCGGGGCGGGGGAGGGGCCGGCACCCCACCTCCGGGCACCCCAACCCCCGGCCGGGGGACTCTGCCGGGGGCGACTCGGGGCCCTCCGTGGGCAGCTTTGCGGGGGAGGGGGCTATGGGGGTGCTGGAGGTGAGGGGCAGTACAGAAAGGACAGAGGGCAGGTGGTCCATGAGGGGATGTGGCCACTGTGGTTGGGACAGGATCATCAAAGAGATGATGTGGCCACCACGGAGTGTGGAAGTAGCCAGCCTATGGGGCAGAAGGACCCCATTGGGGTACCTGGCTGTGGCCATCGAGAAGGGGATGCGGAGGGGACAGGACCACCATGGTAGGGGATGTGGCCATCAAGGGGAGACTGGCCAATTTTGGGGAGAGACTGACTCTGCGAGGCACCTTGCTGTGGCTACTATGGTGGAGTTGTGGCCATCACAGGGGCTTGTGGTCACCATAGCGGTGACAGAACCACAATGGGAGGGACACGGCCGCCAAGGGGTGGCTAAGGCCAGCTTTGGGGAGAGATGGACCCCATGAGGGAAGTGTCTATGGCCACAAGAGGGGGTTGTGGCCACGTGGGGGTGACAGGACCACCACGGGGTGGGAGGAAATGTGACCATCCCGAAGAGAACGTGGCTAGTTTGGGGGAGAGACTGATGCTGCAGGGGGACCTGGCTGTGGCCACCGTGGGAGGGCTGTGGCCATTCCAGGGGGCTGTGGCCATTCCAGGGGGCTGTAGCCATTCCAGGGGGCTGTAGTCATTCCAGAGGGCTGTGGCCACCACAGGGGGTTGTGACCACCCCCCTCGGCCGCGGGGTTGCCCGCAGTGTGCGCAGGGACGCTGAACGGGCTGAGCGTGACCGGCGATGCCCAGCACCAGTACCAGACGCTGCACAGGATGTACAACAACTGCGAGATCGTCCTGGGCAACCTGGAGATCGTCCTCATCGACCACAGCCACGACCTCTCCTTCCTGCAGGTGCCCCCGGGTTGGGGCTGGGGAGGGGGGGGTGCAGTGTGGTGTCTGCCTCCCGCCGCTGACCGCCCCCCCAACCCCTCCCCAGACCATCCGGGAGGTGACGGGCTACATCCTGATCGCCATGAACGTCTTCGCGGAGCTGCCCCTGCGCAGCCTGCGGGTGATCCGGGGCACCCAGTTCTATGAGGGGCGCTTCGCCCTCTTCGTGCTGCTCAACTACAGCCCCAACAGCACCCAGGCGCTGCGGCAGCTTGGCCTCAACCAGCTCACAGGTGACACCCTGCACCCACACAGCCCCCAGCACCCACACAGGCACCCACCCACAGAGCAGCCAGGTGCTGCAGCAGCTCACAGGTGACACCTGGCACCCACACAGAGACACCAACGCAGCATCCTGCACCCACACAGCACCCACACAGCACCCAGGCACCGGGGCAGGTCAGCCTCTACCACCTCACAGGTGGCACCCGGCACCCACCCAGCACCCACAGAGCACCCAGGTGCTGTGGCAGCTCGGCCTCAGCCAGCTCACAGTTGACACCCTGCACCCAGCCAGACACTCATGCAGCACCCACCCTGTGGTCTTGGGCTCCCCATCCCCAGGGGTCTTATGGTCCCCACCCCAGGCTGGTGCCACCCCACGATGTCCCTGTTGTGGTCCCCATCCCAGGGCAATGGTGGCCCCCCCCACCCCATGTTCCCACCCAGCCCAGACCCCCCCGTTGCTGAGCACCCAGTAGGGTCCCCATTGAGGGTGATGCCCCAACTCCCATCATCCCAATCCGAGGCTGGTGCCACTGTGCTCTCCCTCCCTCCATTCTGGTGTCCCCAGTCCCATGGAGGGGGGGGTGTCCCAGCCCCCTGTCACCCACCAGTGTCCCCCCACCCCAGAGATCCTGGCTGGAGGGGTCTACATCGAGAAGAACATCCAGCTCTGCCATGTGGACACCGTGGAGTGGAGGGACATCATGCGGGACCCCCGCCTGGAGCCTGTCGTGGGGGACAATGGCAAGGACTGTGCGTGCTGGGTGGGGGGATCGGAGTGGGGGACCCCCCGTTTTGGCTCTGGGGTGACCTCTCCTATCCTGCTCCCCCGCAGGTGCCCCCTGCCATGAGAGCTGCGGCGGCCACTGCTGGGGCCCCGGCCCTGAGGACTGCCAGCAATGTGGGTGCTGGGGGAGGAATGGAGGGGTGGGAAGGGAGGGGGGTCACCCCACTGATGACCCCCTCCACACTGACCCCCACTCCCCATCCCAGTGACGAAGACCATCTGTGCCCCCCAGTGCAACGGGCGCTGCTTCGGCCGGGCGCCCAATGAGTGCTGCCATGAGGAGTGTGCGGGGGGCTGCACTGGCCCCCTGCAGACCCACTGCTTTGTACGTGAGCCCCCCCCGCACCCCTCTGCCCCTGGGAGGGGCTCAGCCACCCTCTGACTGCCTCCCACCCCCCCCACAATCCCCAATGCTCTGTTTGTCTGAGTGTCTCCCCCACCCCTGGGCTCTGGGTGCAGGGAAAGGGCTGCTCCGTGTCCCCCCTACCCAATGCAGGGTTGGGGTGAGGGGGGGGTTGCTGCCCCTGGGGGTGTCTGTGAGTCCCCCTGTCCATCCCACTGCCTGTCCATCTGTCTGTCTGGACCCCATGAGAGGGATCAAGGGAATCTCCCACCCTGGGTGATGCTGGAGCCTGCGGTGCTTCCCTGCATCCGTCTGTCCGTTCCTGTGTGCAGCCTCCTGTCCATCTGTGCCAGTGTCCATCCCCCGTCTGTCCATTCATCCATCCTTCTGTCCATGTATCTGTCTGTCCATCCCACTGTCTCTCTGCCCATCCTGCTGAGCATCCACCCCCCCGCCCCTGTATCCATCCTACTGTCCGTCCCTCCATCCCACTCTCTGTCTGTCTGTCCATCCTCTCCCTGCGTCCCTGTATCCTTGTCCCTGTCTATCCATCTGTCCGTTCCCCTCTCTGTCCATCTGTCCATCCCCCTGTCCCTGTGTCAATCCCACTGTGTCCATGCATCCATCCCATTTCCCCATCCCACTCTCCCTGTCCCCATCCTGCTGCCCCATCCCACTGCCCCCATCCCACTCTC
>VXBP01004773.1:304-20745 GCA_013400115.1 Rhinopomastus cyanomelas | reverse complement strand
GGCAGCCGCCACCACTGCCCCCCCCGACGAACAGGGCTACGAGGAGATGGAGGCAGTGCTGACCCCCCCACCTGGCCCCCACTGCCCCGGCTGCAGGGGACCCCCCGGACCGCCCCCACCAGGACCCCTTCCCTCTATGAAGCCCCTGCGGAGCCTCGAGGCGTCTGACTGCGCCTTCGATAACCCGGACTACTGGCACAGCCGCCTCTTCGCCAAGGGGGACCCCCAGCGGACTTAGGGGACAAACCCTGCACCCCCCACCCCCGCCGGGGGGCTGTTTACTCTGGATATGAAGGATCCTCCTCACCCCTGACCCTCATCGTGGGGGCTGAAGTTGTAGGGATCCCCCCTCTACCCCCTGGCAGCTGCCTGAGAACTTTTCCTGGAGAATGGGGGGCTCCTCCTGGGGAGGGGGTGCAGAGGAGGGGTTCTGGATCCCTGTGACCTCCACCCCACAGATGAAGGTGCTGCTCCTGTGCCTTGCTGGGGGTCCCTGTCCTGGGGGTCCCTACTGGGGATCAGGATCTGGGGCTCCCTGACTGGGTCTGGGGGTCCCTTGGGATTGAGGGTTTCTGTCTAGGACTGGGTGTCTTTGCCCTGGTCTGGGGGTCCCTGTCCAGGATCTGGGGGTCCCTCTCCTGGGATTGGAGGCCTGTTTCTGGGTTTAGGGGTCTTTGCCCTGATCTAGGGGTCCCTGTTCTGGGTTTGGGGAGGTCCCTGTCCTGGGTCTGAGGGTCCTTGTCTTGGGTTGGGGGTCTCTGCCTGAGATTGCGGGTCCCCGTCTGGGTTCAGGGGTCCCTGCCCTTGGGCTGGGGGACGAGACGGCTGGGCGGGAGGACCCCAGAGTCAGTCCCCAGACCCGCAGTGAAGGATTGGAGTGGTGGGGGGTGGTTTCAGTGTCAGTGATGGGGAGGGGGGATCTCCCCCAGCCCTCCCACCCCAGGCCATCACCCGCCCGCTCTGTAACTGCTTAATAAAGACCGAGAGAACCGAACGCGGGTTGTCGGGGTTGTTTGTTGGGGGCAAAGCACGGTGGGTCGGGGTGGGAGCGGGGGCACCGATCGGGACCCCCTCCGCGGACTACACTCCCCATCATTCCTCGCGCGTCACTTCCGGCTGGGCAGTCCCGCGTCCCCTCGCGAGATCCCGCCGCGTGGGGTCTGCTGGGAAATGCAAGCCCGCGGAGGGGACTGCGCCTGCGCCGCGCGCGGCGCCGCGGGGGGTGCTGGGAGTTATAGTCCAGGGAGGGCGGGGGGCGGGGACTCGGGTTCCCAGGGTTCCCCGCGCCGAGCCCGCGCTCACGGCCCTGGTCGCGGTGGCGCTCGGTGTCGGCGGGGCCGGCCATGTCGGGCGAGGAGGAGGCGGCGGCTGAGCTCACGATCGCCGAGGACCTGGTGGTCACCAAGTACAAGATGGGTGGAGACATCGCCAACCGTAAGTGAGACACCGGGGGCCGCCGGCAGCACCGGGACGGGGGGAGGTGGCGGTGGCGGTGGAGGAGCAGGTGGGGGAGGCCCGGTGGGGAGGGAAATGGGGAAGGCCTGAGCCCCTCACACCCCCTCTGCAACGGCTCCGGTGAAGGAGGACGCGGGGGGCTGCGGCCGGTTTTCGCAGGCCCCGGCTCCGCGCGGCCGCTGCCCGCACGTGGCCTCCCGCCCCACGTGCACCGGGAGGAGGGAAGGTAGGGCCTGCTGCTGCTGTCCCGATCTGACCGTCCGAGCCTCCTTCTCGTGAGATTCTGTCCCGCTCCCCACTTTGCTTCGGCGTTTGAACCCCCGTCCTGGTCCCCGGGGCTGAGCCCCGCCATGGGCAAAAGGAAGGGAGGCAAACCACTCCGTAGCGGGACCAGTCGCCCCTTTCTTGGGGTAAATCCCCCCGCCTCTGGGTCCATTCGCTCACCTCCGGGTCAGTTCATCCCCCCCTCCCAGGTCAATTCGCCTCCCTCCTGGTCAGTTCAACCCCTCCCGGTTAAATCCCCGTCCACTGCAGCGGGGAAGGGGTCTCAAGACACGGCAGAGGAGGGTGGTGAGCGATGTTCACCCCAAACCTGGGGGCACTCTCCCATCCTGGATTCCCTCCTCCTGTGTTTCTTTCTTTTGGGCTGCTGTTTTTAAACACTTTTTTTTTTTCCACTCTGTTTGCCCCCGGGGAGTGGGTCCCGGTGCAGGGAAGGGGGAGACCCAGCATTCTGAGATCTCCCCGTTGTCACTGAGGCTGTAGGGTGCCCCACAGCTGACTGATGCGTCCCTCAAAGTTTTTACTTTGGACAGAACCTGAGTTGAACTTGAGGATGGGGGAATCCCTCTTCCCCCTCCCGAGGAAAGGAGGTCGCTGCTTCAGCTACAGGGCAAACTGGATTGAACGGTGTGGCTCCGCTTTGGCTGCTCTAGGGGATCACCTCCCTCCCCAGAAAGGGAGAGGCAACTCCACCAGCTCCTTCTGAATCCCTCTGGGGAGAGCAGCCCCCCACCAGGTTCCAGGTGCTGCTGGTTCCCCTTAGATCGGTTGCTGGGGGAGTTTAATGCAATGAAGGGTTTGAGTTCCCCAGACGAAGCTCCGAGAGGTCCGTGGGTGATGCTGCTGGCTCAGGCTGTGGCTGGCTCTGCTCCCCATTATCTCTGCCCCTGTTTTATATGAACATCCCCTCGTCGGCCTCTCCCTGTGCTGCCACCCTCCTTGTGTCTCCCCATCGCAGTTTTATCTCTCCTTCAAAACACACTGAGGCTTTGCGGCCCCACTGGATGAAAGGCCTGGGAGTTTATTTTGTCTCCCAGCTGAAGGAGTTTGGCTTAGTTCTGGGTGGGAGAGAAAGCAACCCCAAACACCTCCTGCTGGCTCCCGGCTCCCCGGTGCTTCCCAAGGGTTTGGGCTGGAAGAAGCCATTGGAATCATTGCTGAAGCCTGTCCCTCCCAGCTGCAAGGATCCAGGCTCCAGCACCACCTCCCTGCCTGATTTACTGCCATCCTCCTGCATCACCGCTGACACAAGCTGTTCCAGTAGAGAGGCACCTCACAGCAACCTCTGGCTCCACCAGTGGGATCCAGTTTGAGTTGAAACTCAGGATCAGAGGGCATTTCAGGGGCAGCTCTGGCACTAGGGAGGAGGAGAAGGGAAAGAGCAGCTTGAGGTGGCAGCAGAGCTCCAGTGGGCCCAAACAGCTGCCAGGACTCAGAGCACCTAGTTTGTGCCCAAAAGCGAGATCAAGCAGCAAAACTTCCTTTCAGTGGCGGTGACGCAGGGCCAGGCTTGTGGAGTTCCTGGTGCTGGCAGGAGCTGCTACGTGTGGGGCACCCTGAGAGCAGGGCTCTGCAGGGGAAGGGACCGACGCAACCGGCTCTGCTGCGCTGTCAGCGTCTTCGTGTCCCTGGGAGCCTCCCAGCCGCTCTGGCCCCGCAGCGGCTCCGGAGCCTTTGAGGTGCCGCCGTGTCCTGTCGACTCCAGCAGTTCCCAAACCTGCTCTCGATGCGCTGACTTCTCCACCAGGAATGTGGGGAAGCAGCTGTTTCCACGGCTGTTTGGGGTCTGCTCTCTGTGCAAACGGCCTCCAAATCCTGAATAAACCTTCATGGGGGGTTCTGTAGGGCAGAGCCCAGGTTCCCAGTCGCAGGGGAGGTTGAGGCTCTGTTTTGCTCTCAGGGTGCTGTAGCAGCTCTGTGTCTGTGTTTTTATCTGCAGGGGTCCTGCGGGCAGTGGTGGAAGAGGCTGGCCCTGGCACCTCAGTCCTGTGCCTCTGTGAAAAGGGGGATGCCCTGATCATGGAGGAGACCGGCAAGATTTTTAAGAAAGAAAAAGAGATGAAAAAGGGTGAGAATGGCCCCGGGGCAGCGCTGAGGGGCTGCTGGGACACGGCAGGAGCACGGGAAGCTCTGCCTGCTGGGATAAGCAGGGTGGGAAATGAGTTGGCTGCTCCCCACAAAGCCGACTGGAACTCAGCTCCTCCTGCCCACCCCGCTGGTTGCCTGTTTAACGCCCAGCTGTCCCCAGTTTGTTTGCATTTCATCTTGGTATGAGGCCCTGTGTTCAGGAGGACCCTCCACAGGGAGATCCAGTGCAGGGAGAGACCCCACGCAGCAGCATCTCTGGGGGCTCTTTGGCTACAACCACAGAACAGGGGGCATCTGGCCACCCAGACCCCAAGGGCCGACGGCAGTTGCAGGGCTCCAAGGGGGTTTGGTTTCCCGTTGCAGGCATCGCCTTCCCCACCAGTATCTCGGTCAATAACTGTGTCTGCCACTTCTCCCCCCTGAAGAGCGACCAAGACTACACCCTCAAGGACGGGGACCTGGTCAAAATGTGAGTGCCCTGCTCTGGGGCCCTGGCTGAGGGCACCTGGCCTCGGCTTGTGGATCCTGCTCAGCCTGATGAAGGCCTCTCCGTGCGTCAGGCGCTCCTGGCGGGGCTGATTAAAGGGCTGAGGACTCTCCAGGCCGAGTGCTCGAAGCTCACGCTGCTCCTCGAGGCCCCACTGGTGTCCTGGGCCGCGACGCCCAGGCTTTAATGAGGCTTTTAATGAGCTGTCCTTCACCTTGCAGCGACCTGGGAGTCCATGTCGACGGCTTCATCGCCAATGTAGCTCACAGCTTCGTCATCGACGCCTCCAAGGTGGGCTGGGTGTGAGGGCACCTGGAAAAAGGGGGGTGGGGGTGGCTTGGGTTCTCCAGAGCCCCAGGGAGGTTCACAAACCAGCCCTTTCCCCAGAGTGATTCAGTCCTGGCTCCCTGTTCCAACCAGTCCAACCCGCACGGTAGTAGCTGGGGAACAGCCCCATGTGAGCGGCACTCCTGCAGCTGGAGGGGAGCACAAGGCAGACTGGTTTTGCTGCCCCCTCTACTGGTTGTGGCACTGGGAATTGCTGCCTTCACCTCTGCCAGCCTGAGCTTAGGGCTGACCCCACACCTAGTCCCTGCTGCGTTGCTGGAGGGGGGGGCATTGAGCTCTGCCAGCTCCGAGTCCCCTCTCCTTGTTCCCTGGGGTGGTCCCATTAGCTGGGAAATCTCCCCCTGCAGTCCCTTGGGTTTTGCTGGTGAGGAGGGGTTTCCCTTCAACAGCCCTTGCTTTGCTGCTCCCGCAGGAAAAGCCGGTGTCCGGCCGCAAAGCCGATGTCATCAAGGCAGCTCATCTCTGCGCGGAGGCCGCTCTGCGCTTGGTAAAGCCTGGAAACCAGGTGGGTGCTGGGGCTCAGGGCTGGGAGCTGGAGGGCTGAGAGTTGGTTGCTGGGAGTTCGGGGCAGGGACCTGGGGGGCTCAGGGCTGAGGTACATTTGTACCTGGAGGGGAGCTGGGTGCAGAGCAGGAGCCAGCGGTGCCCCACAACATCAGCTGGGTTGATCTGGGGCTCAAACCTGCAGCCTGACTCTGTTTCTCCTGGTTCTGGAGGTGCCAGAGCAGTGGTTGGTGGGGAAGGCTGCCTGTCTGAGCACAGAGCTGGGGCTCTTGGGGCTGGGGTTTGAGTCCTCACCTGGCTGCCCTGTGTTTTCCCCCAGAACACACAGGTGACAGAGGCCTGGAATAAAATCGCCCACTCGTTCCACTGCACTCCCATCGAAGGTGAGGGAGGGCCGGGCCCACAGCCGCCCCGTTCGCACCCCACGGAGAGTTCAGGCCAGACCCTGCCCTCTTCAGATGCAGCAGCCTGGGCTCAGAAATCCCTGCAGAACCCTCAAGCTTCTCCTCTGTTCCTCCGGTTACTTCAGTTTGTAAAGGTGTCTGGACCCTAAGGCCAGCAGATTCCAGGGCTGGCAAGCAGGGCTGTGCCATGCAGACCCCAGCAACTGCCATTGCCCTTGTTAAACCCTTCAGCAAATACCCCCAGAGCTTGATTGAGACAGAAGCTGCCCCGGAAGGAGCTGGTGGATGGGCAAGAGATGCCATTTCCTTCCAGCTCCAGGGAGAAATGAGGCCACTGAGGTTGTGTCTGGATGTGGTGGGATCTGAACTGGCTGCTGGGTGCCTGCTGCTGCTTTCCCGGGCAGGGAATCACAGTCCAGCTGCAGGGAATCTGCTCAGAAGACCTACGGCACCCGGCCTGGATCAGTACTGGGGTGGCCAGCAGGGCTGGGGATGGGATTGCTCCCTGTACTGGGGGCAGTGCTCAGCAGCCCCTCACTGCAAGAAAGAGATTGAGGGGCTGAAGTGCATCCAGAGGAAAAATGAAGCTTGGGGAAGGGTCGGGAGGGAAAGGCTGATGGGGGAGAGGCTGAGGAAGCTGGGGGGGTTTAGCCTGGAGAAGAGGAGACTCGAGGGGGGCTCCAACTCCCTGAAGGGGAGGTTGTAGTCAGGTGGGGATCAGGCTCTTCTAGGCAACCAGCGCCAGGATGAGAGAGCAGGGCTGGAAGCTGCCAGGGGAGGGTTAGTTTGGATGTTAGGAAGCCCTTCCTCATGGAAAGAGGGATCAGAGCCTGGAATGGACTGCCCAGGGTTGTTAGGGAGTCCCCATCCCTGGAGGTGTTGAAAGACAGACTGGAGGTGGCCTTAAGTGCCCTTCTCTGGCTGATGGGGGAGCCATGGGCTCTGGTTGATGGGGGAGCTGGACTGGATGATCCCAGATGGCTTCTCCAGCCTCCATGATCCAGTGAATCAGTCCTTTCAGGCACAGACTGCCCAACTGGCCCAGAACAGCAGGGGCTGGTTCGTTCCCTTCACTCGGCTCCTGACTGGCTGTGTGGGAGGGGAGCTCCTCAGCCCTCTTGTCTCTTTCCCTGTGATAAAACCCAGCAGCTGGGGTGAGGAGGCGGCTGCCAGCGCCATCAGGGGAGTCAGAGCAGCCACTGGCCTGGAAGCAGCCAAGTGCCTGATATCTGGGCACTGGCAGCAGCCAAGGCCCTGTTTGAGGAAAACAGTTGGGGCTGTGGGCGGCTGGGCTGGTACTGTCCCTGCCCACTAGCCCCCAAGGGAGATGCTCCCTGGTCTGTGCTGGCTGGCATGAAGGACCCAGACTTCCCACTAATTTAGCCTAAACCCAGTTGGGGGATCGGGTGGGGGCTCCTGGAGGGGAGTAGGGGCCATCGTGCAGCACTGAGGGGCTAACAGGCTGCCTGGTCCTCGTAGGGATGCTCTCACACCAGCTGAAACAGCACGTGATCGACGGAGAGAAAACCATCATCCAGAACCCCACAGACCAGCAGAAGTGAGCAGAACCCCTGGTGGGGCTGGGCTGGGGCGGAGGGGTCGCTGGCACCAGGCTCCATGCTGGAGCTTCTTGGGCTCTGCCCAGTCTCTCCCAGTGAAGCGGTGACCAACTGCTGCTGGTTAAGCCAGAGCTGCTGCTACTGATCCCACAAGATGCTGTCGCGGGGAGGGTTTGAGTCCAGGAGGGTTTGTGTTCTCTTCTGGTCTTCACCAGCCTTCTCCTTCTCCCAGGAAGGACCATGAAAAAGCAGAATTCGAGGTCCACGAAGTTTACGCTGTCGACGTTCTGGTCAGCAGTGGAGAGGGGAAGGTGAGGCCAGCAGCTGTGCAGGGCCACAGGGTCTCTGGTATCTGCAGCAACTGGTGCCAGTGTGGGATAACCAGCACCAACTGGTGCCCACAGCCACCTCCTTGAGGCTGCTGCTTCCATGGGTGGGACTGAGCTGTTGGGAGAGCAGAGCAGGGGAAGGGGATTGGCCTCAGGAGGGCCAGGAGTGGGCCCTGGTGGCCAAGGCTAGTGGGCTCCTGGGTAGGTTAGAAGAGTCCAGAGAGGTTCTCGTCCCTTTCTGTTCTGGCCTGGTGGGGCCCTGCCTGGACTGTTCTATCCAGTTCAGGGCCCCACAGTTCTAGGACTGGGAACTACTGGGAAGAGCCCAGTGCAGAGGCCTGAGTACGAGAGAGGCAGGGAAGCAGTTCTCTGGGGAGAGGCTGGGGCTGTTCAGCTGCAGAAGAGGAGCCCGAGGGGTGACCCCATGGGTGCTGATGACAAAAGGAAGGGTGGGGGTCAGGAGGATGGAGCCAGGCTCTGCTCAGGGGGGTCCGGGGACGGGACAGGGGGCAGCAGGGACTGGCTAGTGTAGAGGAGGCTCCATGTAAACAGCAAGGAAAACTGAGGGGATGGACCCCTGGCCCAGGCTGCTGAGAGAGGTTGTGGGGTGGTCTTCTCTGGAGAGATCCCAGGCCCTCTGTGGGGACCCCAAACCCTCCTCAGCGTGTCCCTGCAGCATCTGCTCTAGAGAATCCTGCTCTGGAGGGTCCCTGTGGTGGGTGCCCCAAACTGTCTAGAGAAAACCCCAACCCCACCTGGATGTTTCTGGGCAATTCTGCTCTGGAGAGACCCCAAACCTCTGCAGAGACTGCAGACCCTCCTAGTTGTGTTCCTGGAGGATCTGCTCTGGGGAGACCCCAAACCCACCTGGTCCTGTTCCTTGGGAATCTGTTGAAGGGGATTCTGTTCTGGGGAGACCCCAGACCCCCCTGGTTGTGCTCGTGTGGGCTCTGGCCACGGGGTTGTGCTGGAGGATCCTTCACAGCCCCTTCCAACACCAACCACACTGTGATTCCTGTACCTTGGGTTTTGCTCCAGTTTGGAAGGGAGGGGGCAGGATTTTCCCCCCTCCACCTCCTCAGGACAGGGGCCCAGCTGCCGCCCTGCCCTTCCCTCACAGCGTCCATCTGTGTTTGCCAGGCCAAGGACGCGGGGCAGAGAACCACCATCTACAAGCGGGACCCCTCCAAGCAGTACGGCCTCAAGATGAAAACCTCCCGTGCCTTCTTCAGCGAGGTGGAGCGGCGCTTCGACACGATGCCCTTCACCCTCAGGTGCCTCCTCCCTGCTGCGCCCCCAGCCCTGCCCCTTCAGCTCACAGCAGATCCCCAACCTCCTTCCAGCAGCCCAGCAGCTGCTCCACGCCGCAGCCTTTTGGGATTTGATTTTGAATTTGTTTTTTCTTCTCTCTCTGCTCTGCTTCTCGACCTCTCCCAGCACCCAGGGGCTGCCTGGAACCACTGGTGGAGGGACAGACCCTGACCCCTCACTTTGCTCCTCCAGGGGGACATTTGGATGATTTTTATAAGTTTTAAGCAATATTTTGCCCTGGGTAGCCACAGGGCAGAGCCAACCCTCCTCTCCTCTTCCTCCCCACCTCAGATTTAGAGCCTGTTGCTGGCTTCAGGAGTCCCAGGCAGAGCTAGAGGGTTCAGGAGCCTCCTGCAGCAGATGGGGGGTCAGGAATGGAGCTTCAAGCAAAAGAAGGAGGGGTGAGGGTGGTGCCAGGCTGCACCGCTCGGAGGAGAGGGCATTCCTGTCCCTTCACTGGGCTCAACCTAAGGACAAATTCTTCACTCTATGGGCCATTTTCACCCCAAAATCTGCTCTCCAGAGGCAGTGATTGGCCCTGCATCATCACATGGTGGGCTGTGAGGGAGTCCAACCCGAAGCCAATTCACAGCCCTCCTGTGGGGTAGGAGCTGGCTTTGAGGAACAGGCTGGTGCTCAGTCTCCATCTCCTCCGCAGGGCGTTCGAGGATGAGAAGAAGGCCAGGATGGGGGTGGTGGAATGCGCCAAACACGAGCTGCTCCAGCCCTTCAACGTCCTCTACGAGAAGGAAGGTCAGTGGGGCGGTGGGAGCAGGGCTGGGGAGGGGTCAGCAGACAGCACTTGGTCTCTTCTGGAGCCAGAGATTCTTTGCAAGGGATTTCTCCTCCAGGAAAGCCTTGGCTCCAGGGTGTTGCTGTGGAGTTGTTCCAGCAGCAGGATGAGAGGGTCTGTGGAGTAATTTCCTAGGGAGGAAGAGGAGAGGTGGTGGCTGAAGCTGCCTGCTCTGCTCAGGGACTGCCCCTCCCTGGCCAGGGCAGCCCAGAGAAGGCTCCTGCTGCAGGGTGGTCCCTGCAGCAGCAGAGCAGAGACAGCGGCGCTGGGAGAACCTTCTGGCCCTCGGGGTGGGGGCTGCGGAGCCCTAACCCCCTCCTGTGTCTGTGTCGCAGGGGAGTTCGTCGCACAGTTCAAATTCACGGTGCTGCTGATGCCCAATGGCCCCATGAGGATAACGAGTGGCCCCTTTGAACCCGACCTCTACAGGTCCGACTTCGAGGTGCAGGATGGAGACCTCAAGGTTGGTCTTGGAATCTGCACTCCCGTGGAGTTGTGGTGGCCCCCATCCTTGCTAACTGCAGCAGCTCATGGGGGTCACCTCCTGGCTGCAGCCCTTGGGGTGAAGGTAGGGAGGGGAAATCCAGAGCAGGGAAGGGACTGAGGGTCATTAACACCAGGCTGAGCCCTTATCTCTTGCATCCAGAGGTTTAGTGCCTGGATGACTCCAGGAGCAGCTCTGAGGCCACATTCCACAGCAGGGTGTGAGGCTGCAGTGTTCTCAGCCCTCAGGATACCTGAACACAAGGTGTCTGTAATGCCTCAGCCCCAGCCCTCAGGGTGTTCTTTAGGCCTCAGCCTTGTCTCTTGTTCCCTTGTCTCTGCTGTTGAACCTCAGAGCCATCTCTGGAGCCTCAATGGCTCCAAGAGTGACTCTTGAGGCCACATTCTGCAGCAGGGTGTGAGGCTGTGGTGTTCCCAGCCCTCAGGAGTGCCTGAACACCCCTCTTGGGGCCTTTTAGGGCTCAGCCCTGTCCCTTGTCTCTGCTGTCAAACCCCAGAGCCACTTCTGGAGTTTGAAGGCCTCCAGGGGTGCCTCTGAGGCCACCTTTGGTAGCAGGGTGTGAGGGTGTAGCAGAGTGTGAGGCAGCAGCATTCCTGGCCCTCAGGATGCCTGAATGCCCCTCATGTTGCCTGTTAGGGCTCAGCCTTGTCCCTCAGACCCAGCCTTCAGGGTGTTCTTTCAGGCTCCACCTTGTCCCTTGTTCCTCTGTCTCTCCTGTGGAACCCCAGAGCCAACCCTGGAGCCTCAGTGACTTCAGGAGCAGCTCCAAGGCTACCTTTGGCAGGAAGGTGTGAGGCTTTGGTGTTGCCAGCCTTCAGGATGCCTGAACACCCCTTGTGGTGCCTGTTAGGGCTCAGCCATGTTCTCTCAGGGCCCCTTAGGGCTCAGGCCCAGCCCTTATGTGGCCCCTTAGGGCTCAGCCCTGTCCCTTGTTCCCCTTTCTCTGCTGTCAAACCCTAGAGCTGCTTCTGGAGCCTCAGTTACTCCAAGAACAGCTCTGATGCCACATCCAGCAGCAGGGTGTGAGGCTGCAGTGTTCCCAGCCCTCACAGTGACCTTTAGGGCTCAGCCCCAGCCTTTACTGGGCCCATTAGGGCTGAGTCCTGTCCCTCAGGGTGCCCCTCAGGGCTCAGCCCCATCTGCTGTCTCTGCCAGTGAAGCCCAGAGCTGCCTGTAGCACCCCTCACAGTCCCTCCCTGTCCCCAGGCCCTCCTACAGAGCTCTGCGAGCCGCAAGACCCAGAAAAAGAAGAAGAAGAAGGTAACTTGGCTACCTTTTGCGGGGTTGGGTGACTGCCTTGGCTCCGGCAGCGAGACCTCACCCCTGTCCCTGCAGTCCCCCTCCCTGGGCTGGGACCCCAGTGAGGGGACCCCACTCGATCACCCCCCGCCTGTGGGGTTTTGTCTCTGCAGGCCTCCAAGAACGCAGAGAACGCCACTACGGGGGAGACGGTGGAAGACAACGAAGCTGGCGACTGAGCAGCTCCCGCTGCCTCCCCGTAGCTCCCGATCGCCACGCTCACCCCACTCCTTCTCCCCTCCCGTCCCCCCTCAAAAAAAAAACCCCAACAAAACAACAAAAAATCCCAACAATCAGGAGCAAAATCTTTCCAGAGCTGTTGGTTTGTTCCTTTTAACGACCAAACCCCCCCTGCAAACAGAACAGGCTGGAGGGTCCTGCTGACTACAACCGGCTCCGGTTGACTTTGCCAACAAGGGAGGGGGTTTCCTCTCTCTCTCTTTCTCTCTGTCTCTCTCTCTTTCAACCACTTCAGACCACTTTTGAAAACACAAGAAAAAGAAGAAACAATAAAATCAGGAGTGAAACAAAAGCTCAGCCCCAGCCACTCCTTCTGCCCTCAAACCCACCCACCCCTCCAAGAGGTGAACAGCTCAAGCCCCTGCAAGGAGGGAAGATTGCTACTGCCTTCCTCCTCTTCCTCCTCCCTTTTTTAAAGATTTTTCTGCCTTTTAGATTTTTTTGGAGGAAAAAAACAGCTGAGGGGTCAGTTCCCCCCGCTGTGGTCTCTGTGGGAGCTGACCTGTGTCATCCCAGCTCCTCATAGCCACCACAGCTTCCCACAACTGCCCCTCTGGCAGAGGAGTTCTCTCTCTTTTGGGTCTTTTCACCTCATTTTGAATTGGGAAAAAGGAAATAATGGGATTTCATGTTTCCCCACCACCTGAGCCTGTGGGCTGCTCTGCCTGCTCCGCTCTTTCTCCATTTACCTCTGGGTTTTCAGCCCCACGGCTGCGCTGAGCTCCTTTTTACATCGATTCCCGGGATCCCCAGCAGGGTTGGGATTTTTGTTGTGGGGAAGGGGTCTCCCGTTGTTGTCCGGCTGCTGTGGGAGCCGGGGCTGCTCCTGCTCTTTTATAGTCAACTCTTTTATAAAAAAACAAAACAAAAAAAAAAGGCAACCCCCCCCTAACCCAGCCAACCTGGTTCTGCAGGGTCCAACCTGGAGGGTTTAGGAGTTCAATTTGCTGATGGCCAGCGACTTCTGGAGCTGAATTTGGGACAAGCCAGCTTCTGTCACTGCTGAGCAGCTCCGCTGCCTCGTTCACAGCCGGCTTTTCCACCCGAAGGCCTCTGGTGCAAACCTGAACCAAAGTCAATAAAAAACAAGAAACCACCTGCCTGGATTTTGGATTTTGAATTCATTTTTTTCTTCTCTCTGCTCTGTTTCCCAACCTTACCCAGGGGCTGCCTGGGACCGCCGGTGGTCTGGGCAGCACCTGAATGGTCACTGGGCTAGGGACAGACTCCCCACTCTTTGCTCCCCCAGGAGGACACTTGAATGATTTTTACCATTTTTAAGCAATATTTTGCCCTGGGTGGCTGCAGGGCAGAGCCAACCCTCCTCTCCTAATCCCACCTGCCCCAGGTTTAGAGCCCCCCAGAGAGGTGCTGGAGGTTTATTTAAGTTTTCTATTTTTACTTGGAAGATGAAACCACCCCTGCAGCTCCGTGCCGGGGGGACAACGACAACAAACCCCCCGATCCTTTATGAAGCGGAACCTTCCCTGAAGGCCTCTGTAAACCCCCTCTTGGGGTGGGGGGGTTGTTTCCAAATAAACTGTAGTCACACTGCCTGTGGCCAACCACTGCCTCTGCTCAATGGAACCGGGGGAGGGAGGCGGGAGGAAGGAGCTGGGGAGGAGGGGGTCCGGCCTGGGATATGGGAGGGAGTGGTTGTGGGTGCCCCCCTGTACCCTGGGGGACAGCTAGGCCGTGCAAAATGGCGGTGCTCGCGTGAACTACAGCTCCCATAGTGCCACGCGGCGAGAACTACAACTCTCGTGATGCCATGCGCCACGGAAGGGGCGGGGCCTCGGAGCTCCGCTATAAAGGGATCCCAGCGCGCGGTAGGGGCCTCTCTCAGCCGCTGTTGTCGCCATTTTGTGCAGCTGCTGCGGCCTGCTGCCGCCATCCGGCTCCATCCCCCGGTCCCGCTGCTGCCCGCCCGCCGGGACTGAGCGCGGAGCCACCGCTCCGCCATGAGGGCCAAGGTGAGCGAGGAACGGCGGCGGGGTGGGGGTGGTGATGAGGGGCGGATGATCTTCCCACAACTCCCCGTTAGGCTCCCGTAGGGTTCCCCCGTACCAGCTGATCCTGGGCAGGGCCTGGAGGCGCGGGGTGCAGAGGAGTCCCAGGAAGCGGTGGGCGGGAGGGCTCGGTGGTACCGGAGTGGGAACGGGGTGGGGGTGTGGTCCGTGCAGGGGACTGTGGAGGTCTGAGGGCTTGATGTGCCTGGGGTTCTTGGCGGGGGGGTTCCCTGTGGCGGGGGACGAGGGGCCATTGGAGTCACCAGGGCTGCCGCGGGAGCCACGGTCACAGACCCCTCCGGTAGCAGCACTAACGTAGCCTCCTCTGTCTTTCTCCTCTCGCAGTGGCGAAAGAAACGGATGCGCAGGTACGTGAGGCCCCCCGGGGTCCGCTGTCCGCCGGTCCCACCGCTCCGTGGGGCCGGGACGGGGCTTGGACAATACCCGGTGCCGCTGCCTGGTACCACCACCGGGACCTGAGCGCCGCCGCTCTCTCCTGCAGGCTGAAGCGCAAGAGGAGAAAGATGAGGCAGAGGTCCAAGTAGGCGCCACCGCCGCGGAGCGAAGTGCGGCCCGGGCTTGGGGCCGCTGCCACCGTGGAGACGTCTCGGCTCCCCGTGAGAAGGGGCCTGGTGCCGCAGGGAGGCCCCGGTGCACCGGGCCCGCTGTTCGCTCTGAGGCTGCTGTTGCACCGCCAATAAAACTGGTTTTGTCGGGACACGGTGTCGTTCGACCGGGGCCGGAGTGTAACGGGGGCAGGGAATCCGGTAACGGCGACTGAGATGATGGGAGAGGGGAGCGGATCGTCGGGGGTGGTTCCCTCCGGAACGGGGCTTTAGACTGAGTCGGGATCCTCTGGTACCGGAGGGACGGTTGTGAGAACGTAGGGGAGGATTTCTCGGTAACGGGGGTTGAATCGGGTGATGAGAACCCGGACCGTGATGGGGATCCTCCGGTACCAGGGGTGGGGACAGGAAGCTACGGGAACTTGGGGGTGCTTGTCCCGGTAACGGGGTCTGGAACCGAGTAACGGAGACTCGGACTGTGGCGGGATCCTGCCGTACCGAGGGGGAATGGGAAACTATGGGAACCTGGTAGAGTTTTTTCCGGGTAATGCGGGATGGAATCGGGTAACGGGGACTTGGGCCATGAGGGGATCCTCCGGTACCGGGGGGAGGGCTGTGGGAACGTAGGGGTGGCTTTCCCGGTAACGGCGGCTGGGGCGGGCGGTGTGTCTCTGTGCCCCGGGACAGGAGGGTCCCGTCGCAGCGGCTGGCGGTGCCCGCGCTTGCGTAGTCGGTGCCGTCGGGAGGGGCCTCCGTGCCCTTCCGGGTCGCCCCGGAAGAATCAGCGAGCACTTCCGGCCCCGGCGCGGAGCGGCCTCCGGAAAGGGCCGCTCATTGTTGCCGCTGGAGGACCCGCGAGGAGGCCGCAAACGGGTGAGTGAGGGGCCTGGGCCGGTACCGGGCTGGGCCCCACCGCCAAGACACCGGGAATGGAGCCGCCTCGCCGCATTGGGAGCCCCCCGGCCACCGTCGCCGCCTCCCGCCCCGGGCCGGGCCCTCCGCTGGGCCTGCGGGCCGCTCCCATAGAGACCCGGCGGGGCGGGCCCCCGGTGCGGTCGGGCCCCGGGTGGTGTCACCGGGAGAGGTGGGGTGGAAGGTCCCTCGGGCCGGGACTTTGGGTTCCTCCCTTCAGTAGCGTCTCCGGTAGCTCTGGAAGGAAGCTCTGAGGGGCCTTCTGGGCTGCTCAGGGAGGCGGCGACGGAGGGAGCTGCGGTCGCGCTGGCACCGGCTGGAGACACTCAGGGGTCCCGGGATGGGGGGGGGTCCCGCACCGGTGCTGTTGCCCTGGGGTAGGTGTTTCTCTCCGGTTCCGGTGCTCTCCCTCACCCTAATGCTTTCTGTCACCTGTTCCCCTCCCTCACCCCTCTGTTCCCCTCCTTCATCTCCCCTGGCGCCCTCCCTCACTCCCGACTCCACTCCCTCACCCCGCGGTGTCCTCCCTCACCCCCTGTTGTCCTCCCTCTCGCAGCTCCCGGAGCCCCACGGCAGCGGTGGTGAAGATGCCCGACCGCGACAGCTACACCAACGGCAACAGCGGGGATGAGGTGGGGGCCAACACCGACGACATCTGCCGGGATTTCCTGCGCAACGTCTGCAAGCGGGGCAAGCGCTGCCGCTTCCGGCACCCCGACATCAGCGAGGTCACCAACCTGGGCGTCCGCAAGAACGAGTTCATCTTCTGCCACGACTTCCAGAACAAGGAGTGCGTCCGCCTCAACTGCCGCTTCATCCACGGCACCAAGGAGGACGAGGACTGCTACAAGAAGACGGGGGAGCTGCCTCCGCGCCTGCGGCAGAAGGTGGCGGCTGGCCTTGGCCTCTCTCCTGCCGACCTGCCCAACAGCAAGGAGGAGGTGCCCATCTGCAGGGACTTCTTGAAGGGCGACTGCCAGCGGGGGACCAAGTGCAAATTCCAGCACCTGCAGCGGGACTATGAGTACGAGGCGGCGCGGGGCCTGGCGGCCCGCGAGCAGGGCATCGTCCCCGCCGGCCGCCGCTATGACCCCTACGACGGCATCTATGACGGCGACCGCTACGACGAGCACGACCCCCTGCTGAAGCGGCGGCGGGTGGACGGGCTGCACTTCGAGAGCTACGAGTACAGCTTCGGCAGCTCCCGCAGCGTGGAGTACCGGCTACTGGAGGAGGAGAACATGATGTTGCGCAAGCGCGTCGAGGACCTCAAGAAGCAGGTGAACAACCTCCTGGCCACCAACGAGGTGCTGCTGGAGCAGAACGCGCAGTTCCGCAACCAGGCCAAGGTGATGACGCTGAGCTCCACGGCCACGGCCACCGAGCAGACTCTGGCCCCCACTGTGGGCACCGTCACCAACTACAACCACAGCATCGCGCAGACGCACACCACGCTCAGCAGCCAGGCGCTCCAGCCCCGGCCCGTCTCCACCCAGGATTTGGTGGCTCCCGCCGGAGCCCAGGCGGCTCCGCCAGCCAACGCCGCTCCCCCCATGAACCCCGAAATCACTCCCCTCTCGGCGGCTCTGGCGCAGACCATCGCGCAGGGCATGGCTCCCCCCGTGTCTATGGCGCCAGTGGCTGTGTCGGTGGCACCGGTGGCCGTGTCCATGGCGCAGCCGCTGGGGGGGATCACCATGAGCCACGCCACCACCCCCATGGTCACCTACCCCATCGCCTCGCAGAGCATGCGGATAACGGCCATGCCCCACTGACCCACCCCCCAGTGCTGAACTGAGCCCTTGGGGCACATCGGGGATGAGGAGGCGGAGAAGGAAGGGCAGAGCCTCGCTGGACAGCACTGGGGGCTCCCGTTGGGGGCTCTTGCCTGCAGCGGGGTGTGCACTGTGCCCCCCAGACTTTGTCCCTTTGTCTGACATTCGGGAGAATTGAGGGCTGTTGGTGAAGCTTCCCCGGGTTTTGGGGGGGGTCTGGGGCTGCTCTCTTCCCCCCCAGCACATGGACATGGACGCTCCCCCAGCGCCGGGGCTGTGTCCTGGTTGGCCTGGGGAAGGGTGGGGGGTGAAGGGGGCTCCCCCAGCCCTGTAACTTTTCAGTGATTAAAAACCCCCGAAACTCAGCGGCCATCGCTTGGTGGAGGGGAGGACCGGAGACACCGGCGGGGTGGGGGACAGGGTGGGAGGCAGCGGGACCTCTTGGCTAAGACCCCCCGCTCTGGTCACGCCCCCTGTATTCTTTGGCCACGCCCCCTTCGTTGCATTGCCCGTGAGCAATGAGCCGGGGGCGTGGTCTCAGAGCCGGTCACGTGCCCCTCCTGCAGCTCCGCTCGCGGGGACTGCCTGACAAGGGGCGTGGTCTCGCTGTCCGGTCCCGCCCAGTGCGGCGGGAGGGGGCGGGGCTTGGCGGCGGCGGCAACGGGAGCGGCCCCAGGATGGAGCGGAGGGGCCCGGGACTGGCGGCGCTGGGAGCGCTGGGCCGGCGGCTGCTATGGGCGCTGCCCGCGTACGCGGCGGGGCTGCTGGGTCTGGGAGCAGCCGCACTGCTGCTGGCGCTGGTCCTTTACAGCGGCTGGCGGCAGCGGCGGCGGAACCGGGAGCGCGGGATGCGCTTGGCCTCCCGTCTGCACCGGGATGAAGAAGCCGCTGTCAGAGCAGCGGCCGCCGCAGCCGGGATGGGAGCGGCCAACGGGGAGCTGCCGGCCTGGGTAAGCGGCTCCAGCCGCCCCGTTATCCGCCCGAGGCACCGGGAACGGGATGATCCCTGCCCGGTGCCTGCCCGGTACCCGCCTGGTACCCGCCGAGATGCTGCAGCGCTTCCCCTTCCCGCGCAACACGGTGACCCCCGCTCCGCAACCCCTCCCTCTCCGGCCACCGCCCGGGGCCTTCCGGCACCGCCGGGGCTGTGAGTCACCGGACCCGGGGGGGGGCCGTTTCCTGCGGGGCCGCGGGGAGAGGAGCGGGGGCAGAACCCTCGATTCCCCGTTACCGCGGGGCCAGGCAGGCCGGGACCTCCTCGCAGGGACGGGAGCTGCTGCCAGATGTTGACCGCAGCTGGGGAGGGATGACAACCCCCACCCCCCGCCAACCCCGAGCCTGTCTCCCGGGGGAAACGGTGGCTGCAGAGCGAAACTGGGGAGAGGGACCCCCATCCCAGGACTCCCCATCCCGGGTCACGACACTCCCCCACCAGCCCGGTCCCTCCGCCCGCAGGTGACTTTCCCAGACGTGGAGAGGGCGGAGTGGCTGAACAAGGTGAGGTGGGGGCTGTCCGTCCCGGAGCCCTCTGGCCCTCCCTGTGTCCGTCTGTCCGCGGTGTCACAGCCACCCCCATCTCTGACCCACTCCAGCCCCTCCGTCCATCCATCCATCCACCCCTCACCTATGTCTGTCCATCCATCCCTCACCCCCGTCTATCTGTCTATCCCTGACCCGATGTCGCTCCCGACCCAGTGCCCCCCTGTCCCTGATCTTGTGTCCCTCCATCCCTGGCTCCATGTCCCCCTGTCCCTGACCCCGTGTCCCTCTATCCGTCGGTGGCCTCGCAGGTGCTGGCACAGGCCTGGCCCTTCCTGGGCCAGTACCTGGAGAAGCTACTGGTGGAGATAGTGGCCCCGGCCATCCGTGGCTCCAACACCCACCTGCAGACCTTTACCTTCACCAAGGTGGACCTGGGCGAGAAGGTAGGGCTGGCCCTGGGCTCGGGGTACCCCATCGCCCCCCCCATTGCTCCTCACTGACTGCTTCCCCCCGACCGCGCAGCCCCTTCGGGTGATGGGGGTCCGGGCTCACCCCGGTGCCCACAAGAAGCAGATCCTACTGGACCTCAACGTCAGGTGGGTGATGGAGCACCCCCCAACCCCGAGGGGTCTCAGACCCCTGTGACCTCCCTCAAACTGCTGCTGGAGCTCCCCCTTGCTGGGTGAGGTGGGGGTTTCATGGTGAAGCCCCTCCCCACATCCCTACACCCCATCCCTGCAGCTACGTGGGGGATGTCCAGATCGATGTAGAGGTGAAGAAGTTCTTCTGCAAGGCAGGAGTGAAGGGAATGCAGGTGAGGGAGGGGTCTCCGTGGGGATGGAGCTGGGGGGGTGAGGGCTGTGGCTGTGGGGTGTGTCACAGCGCTGCCCCACTCTTTGCCTCCCCAAACCCAGCTCCACGGGATGCTGCGGATCATCCTGGAGCCGCTGCTGGGGGATGTCCCCATCGTGGGGGCCCTCTCCATGTTCTTCATCCAGCGGCCGGTCAGTGTGGTCCCCCTCCCCCCACAACCCCCCCTCAAAGGGACCAGTAACCTCACTGAGCACAATGGGTCTGGGCTCTGACCCCCCCATCTGACCCCATCACCCCTGCCCCAGACTTTGGACATCAACTGGACGGGGATGACCAACCTGCTGGACATCCCAGGGCTCAGGTGAGACTCCCCCCTCACCACTCTGTAATGGGGGTCTGCCTGGGAACCCCCCACCTCAGGCACTGAGCTGCCCGTGGGGGTCCCTCCCATGACTGAGCCCCCTCCCTAGCTCCCTGTCCGACACGATGATCATGGACTCCATCTCCTCCTACCTGGTGTTGCCCAACCGCCTGCTGGTGCCGCTGGTGCCCGACCTGCCCGACGCTGCCCAGCTCCGCTGCCCCCTGCCCCGCGTAAGGGCTCCCCGGGGACGAGGGGGGCTGGGGATCTCCCCCCACCCCCGTTGCTGCTGACCCCCACTCATCCACAGGGAGTGGTGCGGGTCCATCTGCGGGGGGCACGGGACCTGCGCTCCAAGGACCGGTTCATGAGGGGGCTGGTGGAGGGCAAATCTGACCCCTACGCGGTGCTGCGGGTGGGCAACCAAGTGGCCACTAGCCGGGTCATCGACAACGAGCTCAACCCCTCCTGGGATGAGGTCTATGAGGTGAGATTCCCCCAACCAGCCCCAGGGCCTTCATGGATCCCCTCGGGGATGCTCATGGACCACCCCATGGACCTTCATGGACTCCTCCAGAGACCTTCCTGGGCCCCCCGGCACCCTGATAGATCCCCTCGAGGACCCTCATGGACCCCCCCAAACCCAGATCTTCATGAAGTCCCCCCAAGATCCTCATAGGTTCCCCTGAGGACCTTCATAGACCCCCCAGAGACCCTCATGGATTCCCCCAGGACCTTCGTGGACTCCCCCAGAGACCTTTATGGATCCTCCTGGGACCCTCATGGGCCCCCTGGGACCTCATTGATCCCCCCAAGGTCCCTCAAAGACCACCTCCAGGACCTTAATAGGATCCCACCCCAGCTGGACCCTCATATATTCCTCCCTGGAGACCCTTTTGGATCCTCCTGCGACCCTCAC
>VXBP01004770.1:0-75155 GCA_013400115.1 Rhinopomastus cyanomelas | reverse complement strand
GCCCGCAAGAGACCCCCCAGTCCCCCCCCCCTGCCACAGCAGGATCACCTAGATCCAGTCACACAGGAACATGTCCACACAGGTTTTCAACATCTCCAGAGAGGGAGACCCCACAACCCTCACCGGGGCAGCCCTTTCCAGGGCTCTGTCACCCTCAATATTATGTTCCTTCTCAGATTGATGTGGAACCTCCTCTGTTCCAGCTGACACCCATTGCCCCTTGTCCTATCATTAGATGCCACTGAACAGAGCCTGGCCCCATCCTCCTGGCACCCACCCTTCACGTATTTATCAACATTGATGGGTTCACCCCCCATTCTCCTTTTCTCCAAGCTCAAGAGCCCCAACTCCCTCAGCCTTTCCTCATCAGGGAGATGCTCCACTCTATCACCTCTGTGGCTCTGTGCTGGACTCTCTCCAGCAGTTCCATGTCCTTCCTGAACTGAGGGGCTCAGAACTGGACACAGTATTCCAGATGTGGTCTGACCAGGGTAGAGTGGAGGGGAGGAGTACCTCTCTTGATGTACTAACCACCCCTGTTCTGATGCACCCCAGATGCCGTTGGCTGTCTTGGCCCGCTGTCCGCACTCTCGTGCGTGTGTACATGTATGTGCACATGTAGGCAGTGCAGCATCTAATCTGCACACCACCAGTTCCCAAGTGTGGCACCTGTCCGGCACACCACTCCAACTCTCCCTAGCAACACACCAACTCTTTGCAGCAACAACCCATCTGTCTGTGTTACCAATCCAACTGTTCTCAAGGAAACCCAAAAGCCTTCCAGGATCGCTCAGTCCCTGTGTCCTGCCAAGCCTATTCCCTCTCTGCGCCAACACGGCGCAGGTCCTTACGCAGTGACCGGCTGGGTTTTCATAGGGTCAGCTGCAAAGCACAACTGCTGGGGCTCAAGCCACTGCTTCGCCCTTGCAGTCAGAAGCAGAGATGTCCCACGTAGTTGGTCTGAATGACCAACTAAATCGTGGGGGTTTGGGCTAGGTCATCTTTCTAGGTCCCTTCCAATCCCAATGCTCTGTGATCACCACGGGCGCTGCCTGGGAGCGTGTTTATGAGCCAGTCAACCTAAGCACTGAGTGGGGAGAAGTTGGCTACTGTGTTAGAGCAATGGGGCCACGTGCGTTACAGGGACCTGTGGGAGCCAAATGTTGCAACTGGATCCAGTGCTGCAGCCCTGTGCCCCTGCCCAGAAGGGCACAAGAAGCCGCGTTGCTTGGATTTCCATGGCTGGCTTTTCAGGGGCTTGTACTTCTTCTCGTTGGCTATCGTTGCTCAAGTCATCGAAGGACAGTGATGCTGCAGCTCTGTCTCTCCTGCTCACTTTCCTTCACAAACACTGAGAATGCTGGTCACACTTCGCGAGCCCTTCTCCATTGTCGAAGGGTAAAGAAACACGTGGCTTTAAAAGGGACAGGGTGGCTGATGGTGAAAGTGGATGTTTGAAGGAAAGGGGGGTAGATCTTGGAAACAGAGACGTGCTGGTGGCCTAGAAACAGAGCCCTGTTTAATACATTGGAGACAACATGGGCAGGAGAGAAATCCTAACAGAGACAATTTCTGACTGGGAAAGTGCTGAGAAAATAAAGGTCCCCCATTGCATGACATTTCCTTCATGTGGTCAGGTCACTTTTCATCTTTCTGATGAAGCTGAAACCATGTGCTGTTAGAAGAGCTTCCTCTCAATGAACAGACATTGTGTTTATGTGGTTAATGTTATGCTAGAAACACGTCTGACTGCAGAAGGGTTTTTCTGTTTGAGACCCATTTGACATCTCATCTTTATAACCAAACTGACTTGTCTTGCGGCTCTACGGAACAGAACGGGTGCTACAGGACAGGGAGAGGAGCAAATTTGGACTGGGCTTCTAGGAAAGTCTTACCAAGTGGTGTCAAAGAAACACAGAATCACAGAACATTAGGGATTGGGGTGATCCTGCTCTGCCAGGGGGATTGGACTAGATGATCTTTTGAGGTCCTTTCCAATCCATAGTGTTATGTAATTCTGTGACCTCAAAAGATCATCTAGTTCATTCCCCCTGCCACAGCAGGATCCCCTAGATCCAGTCGCACAGGAACGTGTCCAGGTGGGTTTGAAATGTCTCTAGAGAAGGAGACTCCACAACCCCCTGGGCAGCCCCTGCCAGTGCTCCATCACCCTCATCGTGAAGACATAGCAGGGTCACCTAGAATGTTCTATCTGAATAAAGCCAATAAATCTTCCTTTTTGAATCTTTGATTTCTGCTTGTCCTAACGAGATGCATCTTGTGCAAAGTTCAGCAAAGGAAATGTTTGGTGTACAACATTCTGAAATGAAAAGAACGTTCCTTATTCCAATGAAAAGGAGGCATTTTGAGCTTGAAAGTATGATGCAAATTACTACACTTAGCCTATAGCAAAACATTCTGCATCAAAGAGCTCTGCTGGCTGAGGCAATGGTAAATGTTTAAAAAGAAATAATCGATGCAGCAACTAAAACTTGAATTTTAATTCTCACAGCATGTGAAAACACGGAGAGATTTATTGGATGGATCAGCGGTCTCTTGCCTTGCATGCAGACCACGCGTCAGTTTTGATCGCGATACGGTTCATAAACCTACAGCCCACATCAGAGCTAGAAAAAGAATAAACACAATTAGAGGTGGTTATTTTGATATGTTTGATTGGATTAATAATGACAATTATGAAATTGTACTTTCACATAAAAATTAGAAGATGGTCTAAACAAATCAGAGTCATAAACTTGCTGTGGCTGGAAGGGACCTCCTAGAGGTCATCTAGTTCAGCCTCCCTGTGCAGGCAGATCTACTCAGAAATGATTGCCCAGGACCATGCCCAGACAGCTTTGAGTATCTTCGAGGGGAGATAGGAGTCCAATCCCCGATGATTCTATGATGCTTGTATGATGATTATAGATGCTGCTGTGGCAGGAGGATTGGACTGGATGATCTTTCGTGGTCCCTTCCAATCCCTGATGATTCTATGATGTTCTTTGCGGCAAAGGCATGTTTCTGCCTCTTATTGAAGTCTGTGTCCGCTAGGATCCCCAGGACTCTGTCTGCCAAGCTGCTTTCTAGTGGGGCAGACCCAACAGACACTAGTGCATGGGCTTCCTCCTCCCCCTGGTGTGAGCCCGCAGTTCTCCTTGTTGACCTTGATGAGGTTCATGGCAGCTCATTTATTTGCCTCAAGGGGAATCCAAAACCACTGCAAAATCTTCACTGCCTCAGCTGGCAGCTGCTGTTACCTGTGCTGCTGCAGAGATGTCTCTGGATAACCTGCTGCAGCAGCAGGGCAGCAGATCTGCTGCCATGTCCTCCACAGGTTAATTAGGTTGTATTAGAAGTACACACCGTTAGCCTCGCCGAGCGGTCTCGCTGCTGTGCCCATTCTGCTTTGACGTATGTTTAAACAGCGGTGGGTCCGGTGGAGCTGAATCTCAGGCACCCGCTGAAATAAAACACAAACAAGGGCAGAACTGTTGTGGTGGCTCCTCACTTATTTAAACAAAATTGGCTAGTCTGTGCCATTCCTGTTCCTAACCTCTGACTGCTCTTTAAAACACCTGTAAGATTGGTGAGGTTTGATAGTCAAAGTCTTCCATGGAGATGGGATCCACTAAGAAATGTGCATTTTAAGTTTGTTTTTGTAAGGTGGAAAAGAAGGCGGCAGGTGTGTGTCTGTGCTGGTCTTGTGAAGCCTGCAGGTTGTAAAGCATCCCGCCCCATGGCTGCGGTGAAGACAGCAAGGAATAGCCTTGCTGAAAAGCAGCCGGGGCATCTCCTGGAACATAGGAGGCTCCACATCGATCTGAGAAGGACCTTCTTCCCAGTGAGGGCAATGGAGCACTGGAAGGGGCTGCCCGGGGGGGGGTTGTGGAGTCTCCTTCTCTGGAGATGCTTCAAACCCACCTGCCCATGTTCCTGTGCAACTGGATCTAGGGGATCCTGCTGGGGCAGGGGGATTGGGCTGGACGATCTTCTGAGGTCCCTTCCAGTGCCTGATGTTCTGTGATCTGTGGACTGGAAAGTCTTATAACATGGAAAGTGATGTGAGTGAGCTCCAAGACACTGTCAAACAGTTGTAATGAGCTTTGCTTCAGCATTTTTCCTCAGGAAGCCTGCAAAGGTAACCAGCAAAAAGAGTCTCTCTCCCTCACACCATATGAGCTGTTTACAAGAGAACATCCAGGCAAAAGGCCCTCTTGGTTATTATAGAATCATCTGTTCTTGGTTATGGAGTGATCCTGTTGCAAGACTGGATTCTTGTGTTCTTAGTGAATCACAACAAACTGTCCTCCTCCTTTATCATAAACTGAAACTTCCCAGCTCTTCACTTCTCAAATGCAAAAGGAAAAGGTTCTTCATTGAAAAAACAATCCACTGAACCAGTGGGGTCAGATGTTAATGGTGTCCTGCTCCTTTCCTAGTATCAGCACTGCAAGGTACTTGTCACTGGCACGTCAGCTATTACTGATCATTACTTGGGCAATTGGATGGTCTTTCGAGGTCCCTTCCGATCCCCAACGTTCTGCGATTCTCCACTTGATTCCTCTCAAACTTCTAGTGGGAAAACTTTGAAGAAATCACTGTGAGCAGAACACTGGGGTACCCAACAACTCCGTGCAGAAGCTCCATGTGGCATCAATGTTTTAACAGCTTTTCTTCTCTGTTTCTTGCTGTGTATGATTTATTCATACTGTGCTGCGAGTTTTACAAAACTAAATGCATCAAGGAGCAGGAGCCCAAGAGTCTGGCACAGCATCCCGAGGGGATCTTGAATTCAGCCCTGATGGGCATTTCAAGACTTCCACGTTCCCCTCCAGGAGAAAGATTTCTGAAGCAGTAGATTCACAATGCAATATGCATTTGTCCTGCCACACTCCTCACAACTTCTTCCTTCCAACCCCGGCCACCCTTTTCAATTACCGTCATGCCACCGTGTCATTTCAACATAGTCAGAAGGACACAGAGCCACGGAGGTGATGGAGGGAGTGGAGCATCTCCTTGCTGAGGAAAGGCTGAGTGAGCTAGGAAAAAAGGAGCCTGAGGGGTGACCTCGTTAGTGTTGATAAATATGTGAGGGATGGGTGTCAGGAGGATGGAGCCAGCGTCATCTAACGGCAAGGCAAGGAGCAATGGATGTCAGCTGGAACACAGGAGCCAGGCTCTGCTCACTGTTGTCTAGAGATAGGACAAGGGACAGTGAGTGTCTGCTGGACACTCTACATACATAGGAGATTCTACATCAATATGATGAGGAACTTCCTCATGATGAGGGTGACGAGGCACTGGAAGGGGCTTTCCAGGGAGGTTGTGGAGTCTCCTTCTCTAGAGATGTTTCAAACCCACCTGGATGTGTTCCTGTGTGACTGGATCTAGGAGATGCTGCTGTGTCAGGGGGATTGGACTGGATGATCACATAACATTAGGGACTGGAAGGGACTTCAAAAGACCATCCAGTCCAATCCCCCTGCCACTGCAGGATCCCCTAGATCCAGTGGCACAGGAACACATCCAGGAGTGTTTGAAGTGTCTCTGGAGAAGGAGACTCCTCAACCCTCCCGGGCAGCCCCTTCCAGGGCTCTGTCTCAGGTCTAAGCTGAGCTTAGCAGCCACAGCAGTGTTTAAAGCTGATTGAAACAGTCTGACGTGCTATCCCGGAGGCTGGGGCTGTGTAACAGTATGCACTCACAGTGCTCCAGATAGCACCATCGAGACTGCGTGGAGTGCTTCAAGCATGTACATTAATCTTGAAAATAGCAGGGCTCCAAAATCAATGCGGTCTCTACCTAATCATTTTAAGAAAATACTGGTGTAAAAATATAAAGCACCTCATCTGTCAGAATCTGAGGCACCTATTTTCCTGATTAGAAATGACTACTTTTAAAGCAAGTCTCTCCAGTCGAAGGAAGCCATCTCCTTGATCATTAAGCAGCTGATCGAGAACAGATTTCCAAGCTTCTTTTGCTGCTTTTCTTTTGGTTAGTTTCCTCCACTGTTTTGGAAAGTAGGAAAAATCTACATGTTTCCCTTCTGTGTGAAAACAGTGACAGCTTCAACATTCGGCCAAAACAGAGGCGATAGGGCACTGCCTCACTTTGGCAACCCGCTCCTTTGCTGAAGAGTTATCGCGACCAATTACTAATGGGAGTCTTCTCAGAAGTGACTTTAGGTGTAATTTCAAAAAATGTCCTGGTGGTTTGGGTTTCATTTCACACACACAGAATCACAGAGCATTAGGGATTGGAAGGGACCTCACAAGATCATCTAGTCCAATCCCCCTGCCACAGCAGGATCCCCTAGATCCAGTTGCACAGGAATGTCTCCAGAGAAGAACCCCCTGGACAGCCCCTTCCATGGCTCTGTCACCCTCACTATGAAGAAGTTTCTTCTCATATTGACATGGAACCTTCTCTGTTCCAGCTCCCACCCATTGCCCCTTGTCCTGTCATTAGTTCACAGGAGCACAGAACATTAGGGATTGGAAGAGACCTCGAAAGGTCATCCAGTCCAATCCCATATTTATCAACATTAATGAGGTCACCCTCAGGCTCCTTTTCCCAAGCTCAAGAGACCCAGCTCCCTCTGCCTTTGCACATCAGGGAGATGCTCCACAAAGCAAGGAACTCTACAGTTCCACCCCCTTCATCATCTTCACGGCTCTGTGTCCTTTTAAATCTGTTGGAATGACACAGCTCCCACAGTCTTTCTGTTGGGATTTTGTTTGGGGTTCCTTGGAGGCTTTTTGCTTTGTTTAAATAAGCAGGATGGGATCATATTTGAATTTCAGAGCAGTGTGTGGTAATGGCCTGGACTTGCCACAGCTATTTGCAACTGTTTAGGTGTATAGAGCTCTGAGTGTGCTGGATGGTGGGTGATCTTTACCTGTGCCTGTGCCCTAGGGAGCAAAACACCTCTAATTACTGGCTGCTAGCTCTGAAATGCTGCACACTTCTTCAAGAAAAGCACAGCAAAGCATCAGCACTTCTGTAGCCGAGCAGGAAACTACCTCTCTGTATCAAGGTCAAGTCTTCCATCTAATCAGATATTAACATTTTCATTCAGAGTGCCTTGAAGCCTGTTGTCCCTCAGGGTCTGCAGGATGGGCTTAGAGACCCCTAATTACGGTCACAGAGAAGAAGTCATTAATGAGTTAGTGCCCTTTGGCTCGCAGCACACAGAACAGAAGCAGAGGCAAACAAACCCTAAACCAACAGCCTCACAACATCAACAATGAAGTGAACAAAAAATGCCTCTAAGCCCTTCCAAAGGCGATGAGTTTGAACCCAAACCGTGCAGCCTTTGGGAGCCTGTGTAGGAATCTAATGCAGCAGCTGTCCCTCCTCAGTTCGTTCTGTTCTAGGTTGGTTTTCTGAGGATCAGAGACATGGTGTGATTTAAGGCATCGAGGAAAAAGGCACGTAGTGGGGAAAATTGAGAAATGGTGGCCACTAAGACAAGTGTACCGTAGTCATAAATTTCTCCATTCTAACAAACTGAGAGATCACAGGGGAGACCATTTGTAGTGGTAAATATTATACCGAGTGTAAGAGAAAAGGAGATCTTCTGGCAGAAAAGGACCTGGGGGTTCCACTTTGCAGGAGGCTGAATATGAGCCAGCAGGGTGCCCAAGTAGCCAAGAAGGCCAATGGCATCCTGGCAGAAACTGTGCGTTGTGTAGGGAGCTGATTGTCCCCCCTGTCCTCAGCACTGAGGAGGCCACACCTTGAGTACTGGGTCTGGTTTGGGGGGGCCTCAGGACAAGGGAGACATCGAGGTGCTGGAACAAGGGCAGAGGAGGGCAGCAAAGTTGGGGAAGGGCCTGGAGTATCAGTCTGATGAGGAGAGATGGAGACTGAGTTTGAGGAAGAGGAGGCTGAGGGGAGACCTCATCACTCTCTACAGCTTGTTGTTGCATTTCATCCCTGTTCATTTCTGCTCAGAGAAGGTCGCTCCACAGCGAAACGTACTTTGCATCTTGTCTTCCATCCTTCGCACAGGTGCTCGGTTACAGGTCAGAATGCCCTGCTAAGTGTCACACTGTAAGTGGTTCTCTGCCGTAAGTGGTGCGTTTGATGCTCTCCAAGTCTTTTCAGGTGGAGAAGTCAGAGCTGTGTCTCAGGGTTTCATATTCCATCGATTCAGCCTACCTGCTAGAACAAGAAATGCCAACCAAAAGTGAGTCAGGGGCATCCAGTCCGACCCCCTGCCACAGCAGGATCCCCTAGATGCAGTGGCACAGGTATTTCCCCTATTAAACTTACTTGCAGAGTAATCTTTGCCCTTGTGCCGGTTCCTCAAAGGCAGAAATAACTCCTGTAGTTGAAGTGAATCGCAAACTATTCCAACCTTCCCAGCAATCCGCCTTGTTGGCAGCCAGGTGCAGTGAGAAGGGCCTGCAGCGCGTCCTGTGTCCAGACACGCGCTGCAGCATCTGCCTCGGCCGCCCGTAGCGTCGCGTTAGCGGTTCGGGTGCTGCGTTGGGTTTGCTTCGGTTTCCTCCTTTCTGTTCTGGGGAATGTGTGGACTTCTTGTTGGTGTTTCCATCTTGCATCCCGTATATCTTCGACTGATGTTGTATATTGGGTAAGAAATAATTTAGCTGTTAATTAGCGCTCCCTGTTCAATATTTAAGCACCGCAATACATATTTAATTGCGGTGATTCATGGAACGTATGAAGTTATTCTGAAGCGGCGCCCACAGCTGACAGCAAATGGATGTTCCACAGCCTGAAAAGAGAAAAAATTCAGGCTCAGAAAAACTGACGAAACATCTCATTGTCTGAAGGCTTCTTACGTCCAGCTGGTGGCCTTGTCCCTTCCCATGACAGCGCTCTCTTAAAAGCTGTGGTCTGCTCTCAAAGCAAAGCGAGAGGCGGCCGGACTCTCGCTGCCTTCCCAAGAGTTGCGCCAACAGCAGAGCAAACGCCGGTGGGATTTGTTGCCGTTAGTATGGAGAGGAGCCCCACTGTCTGAGCAATGGCCACAGGGGTCCAGTGGTAACACCACCAAGGCTACAGCTCCTGCTCATAGGTGTGAAGAGTGAGAAAGAAAGAGAAAAGGAAAGTACCACCCCACGGCATCCCAGTGGTCCATAGGGCGGGGAGAAGGCTCTCTGCGTAGGGGGCAAAGCCTTCTGCATCTGTCACAGAACCACAGAACATTAGGGTCGGAAGGGACCTCAAAAGATCATCCGGTCCAGTCGCCTCGTCACAGCAGGATCCCCTGGATCCAGTCCCACAGGAAGACGGCCAGGCAGGTTTTAAACATCTCCAGAAAAGGGGACTCCACAACCCCCCTGAGCAGCCCCTGCCAGGACTCTGGCACCCTCAGTTCGTTCTCTTATTGATGTGAAACCTCCAATGTTCCAGCCTCTAGTCATTAGACCCTAGTTTGCATACTGCTTTTGGCAGACAAACCAGAGTAGTGAAGGAGAGCTCTCACCCTGTGTATGACTTGTACTTGTGGATTTGCCTGTGTTGTCAACTGGGACTTTGTGTTCTTGTCCAGTCCCTTGCCTACAGCGCCTTCCCCTCAGGTGACTGGGGGATCCCTTCTGCGACGGGGTAAGGGTCTCGGGAAACGAAGCAGTTTCCTGCAGGCAAGCGGAGAATGAGGCCAGGCTGGCGCTCAGCCTCTCTGCCTGACTCGGTGCTCAGGCTGTCCTCCACCCTAACCCATGGCACGTGTCGTGTGCTGGGAACATGAGGGAGGCAGCCCCCAGGACCTCCAGTCATTCACCCAGATGGAAGCTGTTCCAAGAGCTTTGCAGTGCGGCGCGAGTCAGTGCCCAGGACAGTGCACAGCCTTTTCTCAGACAGAGTCTGAGCCATGACACACGGCTCTGAGGTGGAAGGAGTCGGAGCCATACGGGCACAAGCTGGATCGTGCCACCTAGTCCTGGCAGCACAGGAGAATCCTGGGGTTGTGTTATGTGCTTGTGTTTATGACGCAGACATAGCCTTAGTGACAACTTGAACGGTGCGATGACAATAGAGTTACTCTTCTTTAACACCCCCTTGTCGCTACTATCCTCGTTAACATTCTGATAGAACCTGGCAGCAAACAACATGAAACACATTCAGGGAGAGAGTGGGACCTTTCCAAGTGCTGCAGCTAGTGCAGAAGCTAATGGTGTAGACTTGGAACCGGGCACTTCTGCAGCAGAGGAAGGGCCATTACCCTGCAGAGATGTCGCTCTGCTCTGGCACTGTCCCCTTTGCAAAGGTGGATGATAAGATGGACGTTGGGTTTGCAGCGCGTGTGCGGAAAGGAGCAGGTCGTGAGCCGCTTGCGAGTGACGCTGGTTAGTGCAAGGTCAGGGATTAATTATTTTAGTGTTATCTTCCGTTACCCAGGCACAGCTAAAGCTCTGAACTCGGGGTGCTGAGGGATAACACATGGCAGTTGTGGCTGTAGCTTTGTGTCTCTCAAACGCAGCACAAGAGGTATCCCAGAGCGTGCTAATGACGCCCGCGATCACCGCGACAGGACTGGCTGCAGCACGTGCTGTGGACTCACCAGACCTTGTACAGCCCCACACACTCAGCACGGCAACCAGTGCGTGCTCTCAGATAGGTGTCTCCACCGATGCACAGGCCTTCCTGGCTCGTGAGACGAGAGCTGTAGGTGACACACACTATGCTAGAATATCCTATGGTAACACCTGTGTGCTAGCATCTTCTGCCACGTGGCTTCAACAAGTCTTACTAGCAGTTGTGGCTGTGCTTCATCTATCTTTGAACAGAGCTATCTTCTTCTGGAGGAATAAGAGAGAGTGGGGAAAGATTTATGTTTGTCTTACACTTGAGTGTAAAATGTAGTTAAAAGCACTGTCTGCAGACAGGAGAGCTGCTCTGCAGGGTTTCTTACCCAGTATTTTCCCAGCTGCCTCCCAGTGTCGTTCTCAATAAAAAACATCCCTCTCTGCCAGTTCAAATGACTGCTCACAGACCCACAGAATCATTCAGGTTGGAAAAGACCTTTCACTGTGAAGAAGGTCCTTCTCATATTTATGTGGAACCTCCTCTGTTCCAGCTCACACCCACTGCCCCTTGTCCTGTCATTAGATGGCCCTGAGCAGAGCCTGGCTCCATCCTCCTGACACCCACGCTTTCCATATTAATCAACATTAATGAGGTCACCCCTCAGTCTCCCCATCTCCAAGCTCAAGAGCCCCAGCTCCCTCAGTCTCTCCTCATCAGGGAGATGCTCCACTCCATCATCCCTGTGGCTCTGTGCTGGCCTCTTTCCAGCAGCTCTCTGTCCTTCTGGGACTGAGTGGCCCAGAACTGGACACCAGATTCCAGATGTGGTCTCACCAGGGCAGAGTAGAGTGGGAGGAGAACCTCTCTTGATCTGCTAACCCCCCTCTTCTGATCCACCCTGTGGCCACAAGAGACCATTGCTGGCTCCTGGTCAGCCTGCTGGCCCCCGGGGCTCCCGGGTCCCTTTCTCCTACTCTGCTCTCCAATGCAGATGCAAAATCTCTTATAACAGTATCTGTGCTGGGGCCCTTTGCAGGCACAAAATGACACAGACAACAGACCACGGGTCGTTTATTATTGTATAATGTAAGTGTTTCTGATCCAGATGTTTGTATTCGTAATTGAAAATGTGATTCAGCTTCAGATTTCCCGGGAGAACGTGCACAAGGCTGAGACACTGCAAAAGGAGAAATTATGTTGGAAGGTGATTAGAAAAGCCAGGCGCAAGCAATTCNACACTGCAAAAGGAGAAATTATGTTGGAAGGTGATTGAATTGCTTGCGCCTGGCTTTTCTAAAAACCCCAAAACGTTGTTGAATTGTTTACGGTTCTTTTAGAGCTCCCACCGATCGCTCGCTCCCGTTCAGGGCCGCTCTTTGCTCATTGACCAGAGGATTCCTTCTGTCGTGGCAGATAAGAGCTCTAAAATCATCCTTTGGCCCTAGGAGATTCAACTCTTCGTGTTGTGCTTTTACTGTATTTCACGTCTTAGTCCCGTTAGAGACGTTAATCAATTCAGTTTCCCCTTTTACAACACGAGCTTCTTTCACTTGACGGTGAGGCCCTTCCCCAGCTTCATTGCCCCTCTCTGCACTTGCTCCAGTACCTCGATGTCCTGAGGTGTTGGGGGATCTGTTTTCGGGGTGAACTTGTTTTACTTAACGGTCTTTAGTCCTTTTATGATCATGCTAATGATTCAGAGAAAGTAACGGGCTGCCCAGGGGGTTGTGGAGTCTCCTTCTCTGGAGGGGTTTAAGATCCACCTGGACATGTTCTGTGCGACTTGGTCTGGGTGACCCTGCTGTGGCAGGGGGATTGGACTGGATGATCTGTTGAGGTTCCTTCCAACCTCTGATGTTCTGTGACTCTGTGAGATTTCTTTAAGCTGCCTGTGAGGTCTTTTTAACAGGTTTCTGAGAGGAAAACGGGTCACTTTTGGTTTAAGATATGACCTCGAATAAGATTGGACATGGAATGGAGAAGAAATCCCATCTCATGTTTGCCTGGGGCAATAGGTTAGCAGTAGAGATGAGCGCTGCCAGTCACGTCACGTCACGCGGCTCCACGGGCACAGCCTGGCAGCCCAGTCACCCTCGTGACTGCATGCGGGGTGCTTCTTTCTGCCGAGACTTTAATCACCAGGAGCAAGGTGGCAGAGCGATCCCAGTCCCCTAATTGCGTTTCTATCTGACTTGGAGCGAGGGTACATTTCTGATTATGTCTTTAATCCATCAACCGCAGCTGTACTTTTTGGTTCTTGTCTTTGCTAATTAAGTTAGAATATTTTTAAATCTAATAAAATATCTTCCAATCTAGCAATTAGCACAGAGTTCCAGTCTCGGAGTAGTTGTAGACGTTCTTCTCGAGTGTGGGCACGGCGATGCACAATAGTGCAGGCCCTGAGATGCAGTTTGTGCCTCAGTACGTGGCAGCTTCTTCATCAAGGATCTGTTGTATAGGGGAGAGGGACAGGAGAGGGAGATGAAAGCCAGAGGTCCATAGTTCCATCAGCAGCACTGTGGACACTCATCAACCTCAACATAGACAAGATGCTAAGTAGTGAAGGAAGCTAAGCATGGCGCTGAACCATGGAGTGCCCATGGCTTGAAGGTCCAGGTTCCAGCAGCTAGAAGAGAGAAGTCTTTTCCCATAGTGGATAAGACCCCATGTTGAAGATCAGATACTGGAGAAAAGCAGGTGCCTGTTGAGCTTTTCTCTCTGGAAAAGAAACAGCAGGACAGAGCACTGGAAGGAGCTGCCCAGGGGGGTTGTGGAGTCTCCTTCTCTGGAGACATTTAAGACTTGCCTGGATGTGTTCCTGTGTGACTTGGTCTAGATGATCCTGCTCTGGCAGGGGCATTGGACTGGATGAGCTTTCAAAGTCCCTTCCAACCTCCAATCATTCTACGATGACTACAGCATCTGTGCTGCTTCTGTTTATGTAGATGCCTGTAGTTGTGCAGATCACAGAACCATTCAGGTCAGAAAAGACCCCTGGGATCATCCAGTCCAGCCATCAACCCTACTCTACAAGGTCACCCCTAAACCACATCCCCCAATACCACATCTAGGCATCTTTTAAACTCATCCAGGGAAGGGGACTCAACCACCACCCTGGGCAGATACATCCCTAAGATACAGATCTCGGGGACAGGGTATTTTAAAACCTGAACAAGTTATTCTACACGTTTACTACCATCATGCACATGCATTTGGGCAGCGAGTAAAGAATGCAGCTGGATCCTAACGCCAGTGTGAAAAGCATTTCAGAAACCACCAGCGTGCTCTGCCCTATTCTAATCAAAGTCCTGGATTCTAATCTGCAAGAATTCCTCAAGAACTCATTAAGGAAAATAGCTCTGCCCCAACAAAGTATATTCTCATCTTCAACGTGATCTAAAAGGCTTCGAGTAAGACCTTGCAGAAGGAAAGTGTGCCAGTCTGTTGTAAGACTTGAGAAATTACTGAGTCAATAGAGCAGACTTTTTGCAGGAAGGAAGGTGAAGCTCAAGCAGAAATACTACAGTCTCCCCCCTCTTGCCATAGAAAGTGTGTTTGCTCGCAGTCTGCAACGGCTAGTAGTCGGGAGTTTGCTCGTGCTGGACGTAGGTGGCATTAAAGATGTCTTGGACATCTGAATGGCACTGACCTGGCCTGGGTGAGAAACTGTGTGTCCAGCAGGGGCATGGAGGCGTTTGTCCCCCTGGACTGGGTCCAGTTTGGGCACCTCAGGACAAGGCAGACATCGAGGGGCTGGAGTGAGGGCAGAGGAGGGCAGCGAAGCTGGGGAAGGGATCTGCAGTATTTGAAGGGGTGTCAGGAGAACTTTGTTAAACCGAGAAGGAAGCGCGTGGGGGAAAGGGATGAGGAGGGGCAGAGGGATCTGTACGAGAGTCCAGGCTGGTGCAGGCGGTGGCAGGGCAGGCAGGTCTGCCTGTGCCCCAGAGCAGGGGTGTGTGGTGCACAGCTGCCACTTGCATGAGGCTCCGCACTGAACCTGCTGTAACGCAGCGAGTCTCAGGGCGGGGCGGGGGCCACTCACCACATCCCTTAGCAAAAACAGTGGCCGGAGTCCTATCTTCATTATCAGTTAGATCTATTATTATTATTACCTTGGAAAATGTTCATTGGTAGGATTTGGTGCAAAAAACCTTAAGTCTGCATAAAACATTGATGTTAAGCCCTGGCACTTTAGGGTAATTCCTTCAGACTTTTGTGGGCTTGAAGTAATTTATTGTAAGATTTATAAGATTATATTGGGAATATTTTTAGCACGAGCTGATTTCCCAAGCTCACACGCATTACTAATTTTAGTTTTTCATTTCCTCGGGTAATTTTAGATAGTTCAGGCGGTTGCCAGCTTCATTTATTCCAAATGCCCGGTCGCTGAGAATATTTTCTAAGAATTATTTTATCCTATACGCTGGCCTTTTACAGGGGAATTCATTTCATTTGCTAGACATAATAAATCAAAGAAGGAGCACACTGGCCATTCAAATGTACACTGGAGCTGCTAGGAGGGGTTTGACACGTTTGGCAAAGGTTCTGGTAGCAATTACATCCTAATCTCACATTGTCTGAGTATCACAGAATCACAGAGCATTAGGGGTCGGAAGAGTAAATCAAGTGAGTACAAATGAGACAGAGAGGGGCTCGAGCCAGTGCAGAGGGGGGCAGTGGAGCTGGGGAAGGGCCTGGAGAATCCATCTGATGAGAAGAGATGGAGCTATTGGGGTTGTGCACAGCCTGTGGCAACAGCTGACAGGAGGCCGCTCACAGCAGAGATGCAGAGCAGGTGGACAGAAGAGAAAGGGAGGAGAAGTGTGTCTCGGTAGTGTTTGTGAGTGGGCATCAACGGGGTCACTTGCTCAGCCCTAGCTTCAATTAAGGTTCCCTCTGCAAGACACTTCAGTAGAGCAGAACGCACGCAGACGGAGCCCAACGTTCCCTGGAACGAAAGGGTTGGTAACGGCTGCTCTTAGGTGGAAGGCGACCGAGGGGCAGCCAGCGCTGCCTCGTTGGCACAAAAGTGCTGCCCACACGGAGTAAAAGGCGACGTCTCTAGCAAATGAGTAGTGTCGAGGTACCTGCTGTGAAGCATCCTTCAGACAGACAACTGGCTGTCGTTTGCGCAAGGAGTGGGCGCAGTGACGGCTGCTTCCGTGCCCGTCACCACAGCTCTCAGCAGCCCGTTTGAGTGCTTCTGTGGCAGCAGACACGTTCACCTGGTGCATCGGCTTTAATCAGGCGAGGGCTGCCGCCTTCTTTGGAAAATACCACTCGCAGCGCCGTCAGCTATTGCGCTGGAGTGGTCACAGAAGTCATTCTCCCCCTGGACTTGGCACTGGAGGGTGCTGGGTCCAGTTTGGGCACCTCAGGACAAGGGAGACATCGAGGGGCTGGAGCGAGGGCAGAGGAGGGCAACAGAGCTGGGGAAGGGCCTGGAGAATCAGTCTGATGAGGAGGGATGGAGAGTTGGGGCTGGTTAGTCTGAGAAAGAGGAGGCTGAGGGGAGCCCTCATCACTCTGTACAACTATCTGAAAGGATCCTGTAGAGATGCTGGTGCTGGGCTCTGCTCACAGGGAATTAGTGACAGAAGCAGAGGGAAGGGCTTCCAGCTTCTACAGGGGAGGAGTGGGCATCAGGAAGAAATTCTTCCTGGAGAGACTGGTCAGGCACTGGAATGGGCTGCCCAGGGTAGTGGTTGAGTCCCCATTCCTGGATGAGTTTAAAAGCCTGTTAGAGGTAGTGTTAGGTGATCTGGTTTAGGGGTGACCTTGCAGAATGGGGTTGCTGGTTGGACTCGCTGATCCCAGGGGTCTTTTCCAACCTGGACGATTCTGTGATTCTCTTTGCTGTTCTAGCTCAGATTCCTCAGGGAGGTGGCTATAGCAAGTGAACAGGATTCAGTTCCCTCCTGCTATCTCAAGAGTAATGTGGGGGGCATGTCGATGTGAACACCATCAGAAACCCAGCCACAGGCGGCACTAGCACGCAGCTCTGGCCTTGCTGAAGTGCGAGATGCTGGCTGTGTCAGTGACTGCTTATCTGGCTTCTCCGCCACGCTTTAATTGCATTATTGCCTTAACATCCCAAAGGAGCCTATTCCCTAGTTCCTTGACGTCAAATGTGTGTTTGCATAAGATTTTAATTTAAGTTACTATTTAAGAACATAATGAGCTCTGCATGTTTAAAGATAAAAAACCTAACAATGTGCCTGTTCCGAGTGCTTTGCCTGGGAAAGGAGGGGATGTGCTTGAGTTCATTCCCACGGGTCTGCCGAGCACAGGACCCACCAAAATGACCCTTCTGGTGCATTTGAAAAATCCACAGGTCTCCTGATAGTGCAGTGACCTCAAATATGTTTGATCGCTGGGATGGGCTGCCTAGGGAGGTGGTAGGGCCCCACTCCTGGAGTCACTGACGGCTTGTTGGGGCTCTGAGCTGCCTGACCTGGGTGGAGGCGTCCCTGTGTAGGGAGGTTGGACTGGACAACCTCTAGAGGTCCCTTCCAGCCTAGAACATTCCACGATTCTGTGTCTCCCAGCCTTTCAAAGGTCTCTTGTTCAATGTAGGGATGAAGAGGTTGTCTTTATATTGCCTGTTCAAAGTCATCTTAGCCACAGAGAGCAGTGCAGATGGGTCAGCTTTGTTTATTTCAAAACTGAGAGTGATTTTTGGGCTCCTTTTATCTACTGAAACAACTGGAGGCAGTAAGAAGTTGAAATAGTGGTGGCTGCACTGAGAGCTTTGCATTGCCTAGCGAGGGCAATGTGAAAAGGAACTTCTTCCCAGTAAGGGTGACAGAGCACTGTGAGGGGACAGACAGTGAGCGGAGCCTGGCTCCATCCTCCTGACACCCGCCCTTCACATGGTTACAGGCCAGTCCTTCCTCCACTTCAAGGGAAGAGTGTCCCTCAAACGCTGAGCCGAGTTACTCTGGCGCTACCTGCCACGCTTCTTCGCTTCCTTCTCTTGCTGAGACTGGGAGGATGCATTTCAAAACACACCCGTCCAAGACAGTGTTTGTACTTCTCCTGTCGCCTTCCAGCGCAGCCTGTCTGTGCAAACATCCTCTTCAGCAGCCACTAAACCCCAACTGTCTCCTTCCACTAGGAACGGAGGAGAGACACCACTTCCCGTGAGATTTGTGCTCACCAACAGGTGCATCACTCAGCTCCCACTGCAGCACCTCTGCATGTGGAAGTTCAACAAACACATCTGAGCAACAGCTGCTTCCATGTCCAGCTTGGCTGGGCTGACACGAGCCCGCAGAACGGCCGCTAGCCTTTCATGGTTCTACTGCTCCTCACAGAACTGTGGAACGCACAGATCTTCCTCAAGCCCAAACCCTTTTCGTTTCAGCAGCGCTTCTTTCGCCTTCTCTCCTCCTCCTGCCCTTGCTAGTGCAGACACAAACACAGGGCTCATTCCAAACATTCTTGCAGGACTGTGACGGGTTGGAGACAGCCTTAGACTTCTCTTGAGGGCAGCCAAAAGCAAGGCAAGTCCTTGACCTGTCGCTAGCTCTGGCTACGCATGAAGAGAATCTTGTCGGCTGTTCAAGTACCACCATCAGCAGAGAGCCAGAACAAGGCAGTTAACTCAGCAGTTGCAGGAGAATTATCGCTTAGGAGAAGTGAAGCAAAGCAATGAGAAGAAAATTAAGTGACAAACCACAACAGGGCAGAGTGCTTGCAGCAACCTAGCGCAGAGACCAGTGGCTCCACTGCAGAGGCAAGCACACATCTATCAGATTGCCTCTAACAACAGAGCTGAACTTCTCTGCTAGAGAAGACAGTAACGATCCACTGCTTTGGAAAGACTTGGTGTGTCCATCCTAAAGATGATGGAGGGAGGGGAGCATCTCCCTGATGAGAAAAGGCTGAGGTTGCTGGGGCTTGGAGAAAAGGAGACTGAGGGGTCTCCTTCTCTGGAGACGTTCAGAACCTGCCTGGCCATGTCCCTGTGCGACTGGATCTAGGGGATCCTCCTGTGGCAGGGGGATGGGACTGGATGGTCTTTTGAGGTCCCTTCCAATCGCTTATGCTCTGTGATTCTGTGACACGCTTGCCTAATCTGACTTTAGGTGCTGAAATCAGACACTGAATGAAGGAGACTCCACAGTCCCCCTGGGCAGCCCCTTCCAGGGCTCTGGCACCCTCACGGAGATGAGCAGCTTGTGTCGCTCTACGCTTTTGTCCAGTGACAGGTGTCAATGGCAGGAGCTTCAGCAGTTTTTTGCACGTACAAGGTTTTCCTTCTGTGCCGCTGCTTGCGCAACGCCTCTGTGCCCTCATGGAGCCACATGATTCCACTGCAGTTCAGACTAGACGTGCAGCGGCTCGGACCCCCGGGCAAGTTCTCACGTCGCAGCCCAGACAGCAGCCACCCTCCGTGTTCCACGAGCACTCGTGCTTGCCGCAGGCCGTCTGCGCTCGGCTCCTACGGAAGATTGGTGTGCACCCCGTCTCGCTTCCCATTTAACGCTAGCTTCGGCAGTAATTAAAAATTAGGAGAGATCTTCAGGAAATCAATTAATTAAGCATGCAAAATGTACCAACTAAATTTGGACGCACAATTAGATGACTAATCACAGCCTGCAAAGGTTGAGAATTGCAGCTGCACTCTTCCAAGCGCACTGGCGACCTGCACACCCCAGCCGCCTGCTCGCCCGTAGCTTGTTGGCTGCGAAGGTTTGCTCGTCGGGTGTTTGCACGTCTGCGACACGTGGCAGTTGAGTGTTGCACACTCAACACCAGCAAGCGTTGCCGTAAAGATTCCAGCAACCTCAATATCTGAGTTTATTTGCTCACGGCTGGGAATATCCTTTGCTCCACTTTGGTCACAGCATCGCAGAACTTTAGGGACCTCGAAAGATCATCCAGTCCCATCCCTCCACCACAGCAGCATCACCTAGGTCCAGTTGTGCAGGAACATGTCCAGGTGGGTTTGAAACTTCTCCAGAGCAGGAGATTCCACAACCCCCCTGGGCAGCCCCTTCCAGTGCTCTGTCATCCTCACTGGGAAGAGGTCCCTCTGATACTTATATGGAACCTGCTCTACTTCACTCTGAAGGACTCACACCTGCACTACAGGAGGATGATGGAAGAGCAGCGTTTCTCACTGATTCTGTGCAAACCTGAAGTGCACAACAGCTGTCAACAGCTGCTAAATGGTTTCCATTGAGCAGATTCAAAGCGCTGAACAGGGCTTCCTCAGGTCACAGAGCAAGTGAGTGATAGGGGTGACGTCTAGCACTCACTTGTCTCAGCCTGTGCTTCAGTTTCTGCTGCTTTTCTGCAGAAGCAAGAGCTCCCTCCTGTAACTGACCACAAAAAGGTTTAGTGTGGGACTGTTTACAATCCCAGCGTAAACCAAACAGACTGGTGCAACCCAAACACAACAGCAGATGGAAACACTTTCTGGCTTTGTTTGTGCTTTTTGTTTCACTGGCTCTGGAATCGCCTAACACCACAGCCACGGGGGTGCAGTGGCCCGAGGGCAGCTGCTGCAGCCATNGGAATCGCCTAACACCACAGCCACGGGGGTGCAGTGCCATGGGGGTGCAGTGGCCCAAGGGCAGCTGCTGCAGCCACTTAAGCACGTAGGAGGCCAAATCACACATCACAGCATAACATCACCCACACAGCTCACTCACATGCTGAAAAGAATGTGTGAAACCTTTGTGATTCACCATTTGGACATCAGCATCTCTAGAAAGTATTTCCTATCAGAAATATCAAAGTGCTGGAATCACAGAACATCAGGGATTGGAAGGGACCTCGAAAGATCATCCAGTCCCATCCCCTGCCCCAGCAGGATCCCCTGGATCCAGTGGCACAAGGGCATGTCCAGGTGGGTTTGAAGCATCTCCAGAGAAGGAGACTCCACAACCCCATGGGCAGCCCCTTCCATTTTAAAGCCTTGCAAAATGTTTTCAGTCACACAATGTCTTCGTAGTGCCTTCTAATGTGTGATCCTAGTGCAGAAATCCATCAGTGCATCATCAGAAATGCTACTGAAGGGAAGTTTTGGGGATTAATGGCAAGATTTTCTTAACAGCTGCTGCTGGTTACACAGGTCTGACTCTGCTAAATGAGGAGAGGGTGACATACCCGGCCAACAACGCATCCCAAGACGGCTCTTTCCACATAGATGGGATGGCCAGTGGCACGTTGTGGTTTTGAGAGGGTAAGCCGTGAGGAAGGGTCCGTTTAGACACATCCAGTGTCAGTCCTGGGATCTCCCACTCTGGAGACATTTCAAACCCGCCCGGACCTGTTCCTGTGCGACTCGGTCTGGGTGATCCTGCTCTGGCAGGGGGATGGGACTGGAGGATCTTTCGAGGGCCCTTCCAATCCTGATGAACCCATGATTCTATGATATTTAAACCCAAAGCAAAGCACTGCCCTTGCGACACCTACTCTGTTCTTTGTTCATCTGACAAGTGGAGACTGAAGTGATCAGTGACAAACACAGTCGCGCTGTGCAGGGTGAAATTATTAGTTCACCTCCCAGACTCTCTCTCTTCTCAGCCAATAGCAGGAATTGTTTAACTGATTAATGTCTGATCGATTTTTCTGGAGCTATTTTTTACCCTTGAACACGGAGTAATCAGATCAAGTCACGGAGAAAAACACTCTAAGGGTTGATTCAGAACCATAGAACCAGAGAATGAAATAACCCTGAATGTTACGAGGGATGGGGAGCCCGTTCCAGTGTTTCAGCAGCCTCGTTGTAAAAACCTTCCTCCACGTGTCAAAGCGAAGTCGACCCTCTCTTAGCCTAGAACCATCACCTCTCGTCCTCTTACAACACACCTTGCCCAAAGGTCCCCCCCATCTTTCTCACAGACTCCCTTTACCTACCGAAGGGCTGCGATAAGGTCTCATCAGAGGCACCTTTTTTCCAGGCTGAACAAGCCCAGCTCTCACAGCCCGTGCCCCCCGGAGAGTGTTCCAGCCCTCTGACCATTTCTGGGCCTCCTCTGGACCAGCTTCAAGAGGTTCATGTCCTTCTCGTGTTGAGGACCCCAGAGCTGAACACAGGACTCCAGGTGGGGTCCTACCGTGGCGGAGCAGAGGGTTAGAACCACCTCTCTCCACGTGCTGGCCACACTTCTTGAGGTGCAGACCAGGATCTGTTGACCCTTTGGTCATTGTGTTTCATCGTAGGACGATGGTTCTGTGCAATCGTCCACACATCGGATCTGGGGACCTGTGCGGTTTCGTGGTCATCGAGTCCTCATCGTGAGCGTTAGCTGATCATCCCTGCTTTGAATTTTTATAAAAGCAGTGTTTCCCATAATAGTAAAGGGGGGTTTTTCCAAAGCTATAAAAATGCTGGAAAGCAGTCCATGTCCAGCGGGAAGGACGGGGCTGGTACTGGGCTGGGTGCCCTCTTCCCTGGGTTTTCTTTCCTGCGTGAAGAGCTGTTATATTTTTGGACAGGGACAACAAGAGGACAAGTGACAATATTTGAAGTGTTATAATTATTCATGACTCAGGAGGAAGAAAGCCCTCTTTCTGCCCCAGCATCCAGGGCCCTCTGAAGCATGCGCCGTGGAACGGCCCAGCATTCCAGTCATTCCTGGGGAACAATTCAACGTGGGCTAAACACAGTGGGAGTATTTCCAGTGGTCCTCGTGCGAGCCTGCTAGAGCCTGGAGTCTGCAGGAGAGGAGTTGTCCTGCCACGAGGCACGACCCACACACAGCAAGTCTGATCGCAGTTGTGGCTGCTGGTGCAGCTACAGCTAGCACAACATGTGGCCTGTGTGAGAAGGAGGAAAAGAAAGAGCAAATCTTTAACATATTTCCATTTTACCTCTTCGCAGTGGTAGATGTCTCCTGGAATCACAGAACATGAGGGATTGGAAGGCACCTCAGAAGATCCTCCAGTCCAATCCCCCCGCCAGAGCAGGATCCCCTAGAACCCATCAGAACCACATGGCTTTCTTCCTGAAAGCCGACGTGTTTTTAGGTGGAATGGTTCCCACCTACTGCTCCCTGTGTGCTCCTGGGTTAGTCAGCTGCTGACGGGTGTGTCACAGACCCCGAGCGAGGCCGGCTTTCTGTCGCTGCTCACGAATACAAGCTCTTAGCTGGGACTGGGGAGATGAGGGGGCAAAAACTACTGAAAACAGTCGGTTATCCTCTTGGGCATCTTGTCTGTGCTTTGAGCAGAAAAGTTGCCTATGGCTGAAATGACTCAGTGGAGGACTAGTAGACACACGTGGCACACCTGTACCACACACAGTGTTCAACGTAGAGGTCGAGTCTGGGGTTCTGGCTGGATTCAGCTGGCCTCCAGCACAGCCTCAGGGCTTACGACATCTGCACCGATGGACAGAACAGCTAAAGGAGCTGCTCTGCCAGAAAGAGTCACTCAGTGCCCACTGCTCAGGCCCCTCCACTTCTGACAAACTATCACGACATCTGGAGGTGGCAAGAAGTCAAAGTTTGCGTGCATCAAGGTTCTCCTCCCTGAAGGTACTGCTCAGCTCCTTGACATTGCCAGGCTGATGCAGGTTGTGTTTGCGAAGGGCAAAGCCTGGGTTAAGAATGTGCTGCTCCCCGAATGTGCTGCTCCCACAGAGCTTCAAGTGGCTTGTGTCAGAAACAGTGTGGCTAGCAGGAGTAGGGAGGGTATTGTCAGCATGTGCTAAGCGCTGGTGAGGCCACAGCTTGAGTACTGGGTCCAGTTTGGGGCACCTCAATACAGGAGAGACGTGAAGATGCTGGAGCAGGTGCAGAGGAGGGCAGCTAAGCTGGTGGAGGGACTGGAAAACAAATCTCATGAGGAAAGACTGAAGGAGCTGGAGCTCTTTAGTTTGAAGAGGAGGAGGCTGAGGGGAGACCTCATCACTCTCCACAGCTACCTGAAAGGATGTTGTGGAGAGGCTGATGCTGGTCTCCTCTCATACGCAATTAGTGATAGAAGAAGAGGGAAGGGGTTCAAGCTACAACAAGGGAGGTTTAGATTTGTTATTGGGAAGAACTGTTTCCCAGAAAGGGTGGTCAGGCACTGGGATGGGCTGCCCAGGGTGGTGCTTGAGTCACCATCCTTGGATGTGTTTACAGATTGCTTGGATGAGGTGTTGAGTGAACTTGTAAGGCAGGGCAGCTGGTTCGGCTTGAGGGGTCTTTTCCAGCCAGAGTGGTTCTGTGATTTGATGCCAAGGAATTTGCTCAGAGGGTGCTGCTGCACAAAATATCTAACAGGGGTCCTGGAGAAGTGGAATAAAATACTGCATCAGGCCTTGTCTTCCACATGCATTCTGCTGGCCACCAATTTAGTCTGGGTAACATTGCCATCGACCTGGTTCAGGGGTGACCTTGTGAGGCTGGTTGGCCTCAGTGATCCCAGGGGTCTTTTCCAACCAGAGTGGTTCTGTGATTCAACCCGATTGGCTTTGCTTATTTATTTATTATTTACTACTGTGCAGACACCTGAAAACCCCCCAGTTTCAGTCTGCAGGCTGCGTGGGAGGAATGACGTGGGTCACAGCGAGCTCAGTGCCAGCTCCCTTTGGAGCCTCCACAAGCTGGCAGTAACACCCATGGCTGAGGCAGGGTGTCCCCACACTGTGATAGCCCTCGGTGAAGGAGCGGTTTGTGCAAGTGCTAATCTTTGCGAATGGGGCAGCAGCAGACACCGTTTTCAAAAGTACTGAGCCAACAGTTATTCAAATGCGGAGGGAAATCAGAGACACAAGTTGGTAGCATTGGCCAGAGGACAGGCTCCTTCCCAGCCTGGCTGCCTGTGTGGGGGCAGAGGCAAGGGGCAGTCTGCTGCCCCTCTGGGCCGTGCGAGGTGGCCCGGAGCTGGGTTGTGTCACGTGGTGACAGGAACCCACCGGCTGCACCTCACTCTCGTGGGGCCACGGGGAGATCCAGGGGTGCTGATGGGCAGCAGCTGCGCCTGACCGCAGCGGACTGTTTCCACCCCCCTGGGCAGCCTGTTCCAGTGCTCCGGCACCCTCACCGTGAAGAAGGTCCTTCTGATGGGTTGCCCACAGCCACGTTAGTTTTAACTTCTCCTGTGTCCAACCACCCCTATCGCAGCTAGGACTGGAGTTGACACAGATAAGAAAGTATCTCTCCCAGAGAGATGAGATGCTAAATGTCACACAAGACAATGAAGGCTGAGAAGGACATGACCTATAAATAAATGAACATGATGATGATTGACAGTTTTATTCATTAAATAGACGTCTGGTGGTTGTTTTTCCCTGGATAGCTCATCCTGAGGAATTGTCTTACAAACTTGCTGAAAATAATTAGCAGGAAAAAAGGCTCCATGGCAGACGAGGTTTTGAAAGCTTTTGCTAAGTCCTGCCTAGGTCCGTGGGCTGTTCTGCCAGGGAGGGCTCTGGCAGCACCAGTGGAGGCCCACCTGAGCCCCTCCTGACAGTAGTCATGCCAGCAGACACACTGGTGCATTAGAGTGGGCACCGCAGCAGCCACCACTCCAGAAGTGTCCTTCCGGCGCGCTCCCGTTAATGGCCGGCAAGATGAACGGGCCACAGTTGGTCTTCGGATTCCTCCTGGGTCAGAAAGTTGCCATAAACTTCCTGTTCCTCGCTGCGGATCTGGCAGCAGCTTGGCCATGGCCAGTTTAACGCGTTCAGTGGCTTTCACCTGCTTATTTGTGTCGGTTATTTGTTTGAGCTCTTCTTTGCCAACCAACCGATCCCACAGACTTGCCTGTCTGAGACTGAGATACCTGATTGTTGGTGGCTCCTGAGCTGAAGTTTCTGATGGACTGGACTGGATGATCTTTCGAAGTCCCTTCCAATCCCTGATGTTCCATGATTCTGCCATCAGGAGCTGGGCTCTTTGGTTGGGTCTGGCTGGAACGGTCACAAGGACTAGGAGAGGGTGTTCCCAGTTCAGAGCAGCGCGCTGACAACTGCGGGCAGGGTGTTCACGCCACAAGCACTCACTGTGTTTGTTGTTATTCTCTCTAGTCTCATCATGGAAACATCGGCAAAGACCGAGATGCATCGTGGCGTGTTCCAAGAAAGGGGACTTGGCTGCTCTCCTGACTTCTGCGAGAAGGTGAACCCCGGCTGCTCTAAAATAGGGGTGGAACGTAAAGTGTAAGTGGCTGCTTTGTCTTCACTTTGTCTGGGTGCTTTTGGTTTTGTCTTCCTTTTCAAGAGCAAAGGTTTGGAGATCTGCTCTCTAAGCTACCTGGTGGCTGGGATGGGCTGCCTGGGGAGGTGGTGGGGCCCCATCCCTGGAACAATTTAAGGTCAGGCTGAATAGGAGGTTCCATATAAGTATGAGAAGGAGCTTCTTCAGTGTGAGGGTGGCGGAGCACTGGAACACACTGCCCAGGGGAATTGTGGAGTCTCCTCCTCTGGAGATGTTTAAAACCCACCTGGCCATGTTCCCCTGTGTGGGACTTGATCTAGGGGATCCTGCTGTGGCAGGGGATTGGACTGGATGGTCTTTTGAGGTCCCTTCCAGTCCCTAATGATTCTATGATTCTGTGACTCTATGATGAGGCTCTGAGTGGCTGGACTTACGTGCAGTTGTCCCTGTGTAGGGAGGTTGGACCACATGGCCTCTAGAGGTCCCTTCCAGCCTAGAACATTCTATGATTCTGTGATCTACCACCTTTTTCTAAGGGGAAACTCACATCTTTTAGTTCAACAGTAACTACAAACTGACAAAAAGTTTCCTGTAGATAATTACAATTGTCTTGTCTAGCATTTACTTACAGAAGGAAGTCCAGAGCACAGGAACTCAGGGAGATTGGACTCAATGATCTCTCGAGGTCCCTTCCAATCCCTAATGTTCTGTGATCTTTGGAAACCTCTTGTATTAGTTCTTCATGTACATCTCGTTAGCTGGGAAAACGGAAGCTGAGGGGTGACCGCATTAATGTCTATAAATATGTGAAGGGTGGGTGTCAGGAGGACAGAGCCAGGCTCTGCTCAGGGGCATCTAATGATAGGACAAGGGGCAGTGGGTGTCAGCTGGAACAGAGGAGGTTCCACATCAACATGAGAAGGACCTTCTTCCTGGTGAGGGTGACAGAGCCCTGGCAGGGGCTGCCCAGGGGGGTTGTGGAGTCTCCTTCTCTGGAGACATTTAAAACCTGCCTGGGCCGTGTTCCTGTGTGACTGGATCTAGGGGATCCTGCTGTGGTGGGGGTGGACTAGATGATCTTTGGAGATCCCTAATGTTCTGTCATTCTGTGATCAAAGTTTCTATTTTGAATAATGGAAGGATCTTCAAGATCCCTTCATTTTGTTTCCAGAGAGCTTGGCCAACCCTCATCTCAGTATTGGGACTCTTGCTCTGCTAGTGCTCCGTGCTGTTACTAAACCCATCAAAGGAGCCTGAGGTGCAGTGAGACCAGGCCTGGCTGTTGGTGGCCTGAACACCCACCTCGGTCTGAAGTTGTCCACAGGAAGTGAACCAGGGACCCCGTGTTACTGTGCTTGGCCATAACCACGGCCCCCCCTCCAGCCCCGCACACCTGACCTTCACAGCAGCGCTTGGCTAATGACGACGCGGGCACTGAATGAGCAGCCTGCTTGTGGGGAGAAGGCGAAAGCTCTGCTAAAACGATTTGGCACTCTTTGCTCTGCTGTTTCTGTGTGAAACGGAGCGGAACGGGGACGAGCTGCCTCAGCGGCCGGGTGAACGTGCTTGTTCCGGGCTGATCCTGTGGGAGCTGCAGCTTTAGCAGACCAACAGCTGTAGGCGACCAAGGAGCAGGGAGGGCAACACCCTGACTGATGCGATCCACCTGGCAAGCACACGCGCTGTGGGGAACGGGGAATGCCCACCTGTTCCACCCCACCAGCCCCGGACCGGCTCCTCGCAGGAGGCTGTGGATGAAGATGCGGTTTCTGTAGTGATGGGGCTGAGTGCGGGGAGCGATTGGCTGAGGGCTCTGTAAATTTCATTCAGTTTGCTCCAATAGCAGGAGGAGAGCGCCTGGTACAGCCTGGATCTCTCTCTCTCCCCCTCCCTTTCCCTGCCCCCCCCCCCCGCTCCCAGCTCGCCTTGCCTTGCGGATCAGTCTCTCCCCGGCTCGGTCCCTGCACAGGCAATCGCGGCTCCTACTCCTCGCAGACCCAGCTCGCCCTCTCGCACCGATTGCCATGAATTTTCTGCCTGAACGTCGGTCGCTTCCCAGCGAGATCGCGACTTTCCTTCAAACCCAGCGGCGCTCGTTTTCTTCTGGTTATTTTTGATTGGGTTTCCCCCCCACCCTCCGCTTCGTGGTTGTTGCATTCCTCTGGAGCAGCGGCTCGCCCTGGCTTCCAAAAGGGAAGAAGCCGGGAACCGTGCGTGTGAATAACCCCAGCCGCAACCACAGCCCCAGAGGATTTCCCGAAAGGATCTGGCCGGCTGAAAAAGACCCCGATGCTTCTGTAGCTGTTCCAGCGCTAAGGTAGGAGGACTGGATTTGCCGGTGGAGTCTTCGCAGTCAATTCTTTTTTCCCTGTGGCTTCACCCTCCGCCCTCCCCACCCCCAATTTTTTCGCTTGTGTGAGGGTGGAGGAGAGATGGAGAGGTGTTGCAGTCGGTACCCTGGGTGGAGGAGAGATGGAGAGGTGTTGCAGTCGGTACCCTGGGTGGAGGAGAGATGGAGAGGTGTTGCAGTCGGTACCCTGGGTGGAGGAGAGATGGAGAGGTGTTGCAGTCGGTACCCTGGCAAAGGGCGAGCAGTTTGCTGCAGTCGTCTGTGCTTCCCCGTTTTCCCATCGCGGTAAAGCGAGGCTTTCCTTCTGCCGTCTCCACCGCCAGCCTGTTTCTGCGAATCTGTGTCTTCCCTTCCAGCCGCTTCGCTCTCGTCCCCTGTATCCCCCCTGCACCATCATTTGTTTGGAGGCGTTTTGCTGCAATCAGCTATTCGGAAGGGCTCTGGGGCTCTGTGTGAGGTGTTTACAAAGTAGCTCTGCCTTACAGCCAAATAAACACGGGAGTGTGGAGCGGGCGAGGGGAAATATCTGCAGTACAGGCGGAGAGAAGGAGCGAAGCCCCAGTTTTCCTGGCAGCAGGAGCGGTCCCTCCTGCCCTGCGCGTGTGGCTGGGATTTTTCAGGGCAACACAGAACCCGAACGCGGGGGGTTTTCTATGGTTAACCGCTTCCCTCGCCATCACCGCAACCGCAGAAAGCAAAGCCGAAAGGGACGGGGGTGGCGGGGCAGAGGTAATCTTGGCTCTTCTTGGATGGAGCGGGTCGCCCGCTTCGGTTTTGGCTGTTTCGCGGTGGTTTTGGGGGGCTGGGGTGGGGTATTTACAGTCTCTTTTTTCCTTCTTTCTTTCTTTCCACTTTCCTTTTTGCGAGCTCGGGCAAAATGCCGCTTTTGTGATGGACGCGGGGGTTTCCGCTGGTGATGGGAGCGGGCGACTGGCACTGGCANCGCTCCGCCGTGCCTGGAGCGGGTCTCGGAGTAGATGGCGGCGGCGCCGGGAAACTTGGCCGGTTCGGGCGCTCGGCGTGGCGGGGCGGGGGAGCGATGGCGGAGAAGTTTGCGGGGGCCCGCTGTGTGGGCAGTGTCGGCGCGCGGCCGCCAGGTGGCGCTGCGGCTCCTTCCAGCCGCGACGCAGCGCCGCGCGCCCGCCGCGGGGCCGTCCCGCACCCGCCGGAGTGGGTGGCTGGGTGGGCGGGGGGAGCCCGGGGAGGGGGTCAGAACCGGGTGAGACGGGGCGGTGTGGAGCGAGAGCGGGAGGAGTGTGCCGGAGAAACGTGCGCGGATGGAGGGCGGGCTGCGACTCCGCGAAGGGCGGGCGTCGCTGCGATGGAAGAGCTCGGTGCGGGGCTGCGCGGATGGGGTGTGCCCGCCCGGGCGGAGCGGGGAGCGGCACTCGATCGCCCCTTAAACCGCGGTGCAGCGTGTGCGTGCGAGGGTGGCACTGCGGGTCGCGATGCTGAGGAGCGAGCAACAAGCCACCACGGAAAGAGCGAAGGGAGAGGGGAGGTCGCTTTGTCTGATCAGCGCCGCAAGCAACCGGCGATAACGTTCCAGACCGGTAGTTGTTTCTACATTATTAATAATCTTAAGGATATCTCTGGATAGACTCGTACGTAGGTGATGAGGAAGCCCGGAATCGCTGGAGGTATTGACAAGCAGTCGTTCCCAAATGGAATCTCTGGTATTTTTCTCCTGAGCAATAAACAGAGCTGCTGGTTTCGCTCTCGCCCGTAAAGATGGAAGGACAGCAGCCTGCATCCCGTGCGATGGAAATTAAGTTTCTTAGATGTCTAAATCCTCTGTTTGCACTGAAGAAAGGAACCTTTTTGCTGTAGCCCTAAGAAAAGAAGCCATTATCTCCACGAATTTTAAATCCTAGACAGTGGCACAACTTTGCTTGGGAGAAGTGAGCTTCGTGTCGAATGAATCCTGCGTTTAATTTTCATTTCATTTTGGAGGTGCACATCTGGCACTGTGTTAGCGCCGGCGTCGATGCAGATCTCAATTGTAGGTAGCACGCACGTGTTACGGCAGGACACTTCATGTATTAGTCACAGAACACTAGGGAGTCAGAGGGACCTTGAAAGATAAACACGGAACGTTAGGGATTGGAAGGGGCCTCGAAAGATCATCCAGTCCAATCCATCTCAACACAGCAGCATCACCTAGATCCAGTTGCATAAGAACAAGTCCAGGTGGGTTTTAAACACCTCCAGAGAAGGAGACTCCACAACCTCCCTGGGCAGCCCCTTCCAGTGCTCCATCACCCTCACTGGGAAGAATTTCCTTCTCACAGTCATATGAACCAAGATCAGCTAGTCCAATCCTTGAGTAGAGGGTTGTATTATCTTAGATTCATATTCCACTGGATCACTGAAGACTTAAGAACATGAAAACAGCCCCTGCAGTGTCTGGTGAAAAAACAGCAAAACCCACGATAGGATGTAATTTTTTTAAGAATACTATNGGCAAGAAAAGGAGGAGGAAAAAAAAGCCGAGAGGGGGGATAAAAAAAAAGCCCTGCACCACCAGCAGCAGCAGCACTCCTCCCCCCGCCACCCCAGGCTGGCGGTAAATCGGCTTCTCCGCAAAGCCGGGGCGGAGGCGGGTGGCGCGGAGCTGCCTTCGCCCTTTCCCCTGGGGAGGGGCCGCCGCCGCCACCNTTTTTTTTATTGTCTTGAAGTATAATTTTTTTTTGCTTTGTGTATAAATGCAAGTGCTCCAGAGAAGGAGACTCCACAAGCCCCTTGTGCAGCCCATTCCAGGGCTCTGTCACCCTCAGTGTGAAGAAGTTCCTTCTCATATTTATATGGAACCAAGATCATCTCGTCCAGTCTTTGAGTAGAGTGTTGTATCTGGAGATGTTTAAAATCNGCGGCTGCGGAAGGGTGCGGCGGTGTGCGGGTGGCTGTCGAAGTGCCGCTCCGCCGTGCCTGGAGCGGGTCTCGGAGTAGATGGCGGCGGCGCCGGGAAACTTGGCCGGTTCGGGCGCTCGGCGTGGCGGGGCGGGGGAGCGATGGCGGAGAAGTTTGCGGGGGCCCGCTGTGTGGGCAGTGTCGGCGCGTTCAAGGTCCCTTCCAATCCCTAATGTTCTGGATGTCAATAGTCATCTTCAGCTGAAGGCCTGTCATGCAGAGGTGAAGGCAAGAGGGAGAAAGTCTGTGTAGCTGAAGCTTTGTGCTAGGTGGTCCTCCTCTTGCAGGGGGTCTTTCGAGTCCCTTCCAATCCCTAGTGTTCTGTGATTTGATCTGGATGATCCTGCTGGGGCTGGGGGATGGGACTGGATGAACCCTTGAGGTCCCTCCCAATCCCTAACATTCTGTGAGCCCGTGATTTGTTTGGCCTCTCTTGCTTTAACAAAAGAGTGATTCAAGGAACGTTCCCTGGCCGCGGTGCAGAGGTTGCACGTTTGTTTCTGACAGGTTCTCAAAGCATCCTCCTCTTGGCCTTTCAAACCTGCACGCTGCTGCGTGCTGGCGGAATCCCGCGGCGTAAGGAACGGCTCCGCCTGGGCAGCGCAAGAGTAAGCACCGTGCTCTGGCCAGCACGTCACGTAGCCGTTCTGTCGCTTGAAGCTCTGTCATCGAGGTTCGAGATCTCTTCTGCGTGAGCGAGACTGGTTCGTTGTGGGCACTGAACTACAAGGCTGTGAGTCTTACAACAGCTCCAGTCAAACAGAAGCAGTAGCTGTGCAAATCGGTCTGAGTCTGTCATGACCAGCTGCAGCCACCCTTGGTCACGGCTCAGCTCAGGTTGCTCTCTGGCAACATTTGGGAAGCGTTTGTGCTGTGAGCCATGCCCAGCCTCACGCCTGCCGGGGTTATGTGCTCAGCGCTGTCACCTTCCTGTAGTTCTCTGCTTCTTTTACTGTATTTGTTTTAGTTGTCCCCAGATGTGAAAGGAGAAGAAATAAAACCCTCAAACCCAGACACCAAAGGGAAAAACCCCCACATTGCTGTCTCGTGGAGGAAAAGCAGAGAATCAGAGAACATCAGTGATGGGAAGAGACCTCAAAAGACCATCTAGTCCCATCCCCCTGCCACAGTAGGATCCCCCAGATCCAGTTGCACAGAAACATGGCCAGAAGGGTTTGAAAGAGAAGGAGACTCCACAACCCCCTTGGGCGACTTATTCCAGTGCTCCATCACCCTCATCATGAAGACGGAGCAGGATCACCTAGAATGTTCTTTCTGAATAAAGCCAATAAACCTTCCCCTTGACCAATAGATGCCACTGAGCAGAGCCTGGCTCCAAAATGAGCCCGACTGACAGCACTCTCAGAAAGTGATGTGCAGGGAGATGGGGCACAGTGCTAATCAGCACTTCACAACTTGAACGTGGATAGAAGGGCAGAGAACACTGGGAGCTCTGATTCACAGACAGGTTTTGGTGGTTGCATTTAGAGGCAGGAAATTATTCTGCAGCTGTTACAGTCAAACTCATCCCTTGTTAACCTGCTTGAACTGGTGGGGATGGGTTTTGTCGTGAAAAATTAGCTGTGTGCAAAGCAGGGTTCCTTTGGGGCTGCATGCAGAGCTTGCACGAGGGTCTGGGATGGGTTTTGTCATGTAGAATAAGCTGTGTGTGAGGCAGGGCTCCTCTGGGGCTGCATGCAGAGCTTGCACGAGGGTCTGGGATGGGTTTTGTTGTGAAGAATAAGCTGTGTGCAAAGCAGGGTTCCTTTGGGGCTGCATGCAGAGCTTGCACGAGGGTCTGGGATGGGTTTTGTCATGTAGAATAAGCTGTGTGTGAGGCAGGGCTCCTCTGGGGCTGCATGCAGAGCTTGCACGAGGGTCTGGGATGGGTTTTGTTGTGAAGAATAAGCTGTGTGCAAAGCAGGGTTCCTTTGGGGCTGCATGCAGAGCTTGCACGAGGGTCTGGGATGGGTTTTGTCATGTAGAATAAGCTGTGTGTGAGGCAGGGCTCCTCTGGGGCTGCATGCAGAGCTTGCACGAGGGTCTGGGATGGGTTTTGTTGTGAAGAATAAGCTGTGTGCAAAGCAGGGTTCCTTTATGGCTGCATGCAGAGCTTGCACGAGGGTCTGGGATGGGTTTTGTCATGAAGAATAAGCTGTGTGTGAGGCAGGGCTCCTCTGGGGCTGCATGCAGAGCTCGCACGGGGGTCGGCGTGGAAGCAGCCCTTGCAGAGCCCTGCGGTCTCCCCTGAGCGCTGCAGCGGGGCCCCACCAGCGGCAGGGCTGCTCCCGGCTGAGTGTGCGACCACGCGCCAGCAGGGTCTTTAGCTGGGAGCGCCCAGATTTGCGCTCTGCTGATCTAAAAATAACCGGCAGCCACTGATGTCACGACGTCGGATTCTTTCCTTCGGCTGTCTCCCTGCGCCGTGCCCGCACGCCGCTGCTCGGTGTCAGAGGACGCGTTCCAGCAAGCCCGTGCCACTGGCTAGCTGCAGCGTTAGGGGGGTTAGGGTTTTCCGTGCCTGGCTTCCCTCTGTTATTTACGAGCTCGCTAGGGCTTGCAAGTTGATGGGAAGGCTGAGCCCTTCAGGAGAGGTAAAGCCCTGTCAATGAATGGCTCTCTTATTAGAGAGAACTGGTTGAGGCAGTGTCACAGAAGGCTGATTCAGTTCATTCTGAAAAGTAGGGCAGCACATAGCTGTCATAATTCAGTGTTATTCAAATAGCTTCTTTTAGGAGAAGAATCCTTCTCCACTGCTTATAGAGGAGCTATTTTTACCCACTGCACGGATTGAGACACAGTCGTGCTGAAGAAGGATTCTGTTATTAGACAGAACGCAATGTTTTCATAATAATGCAACAGTGCAAGAGATTTATAGAATAAAATGTTTGATTTTCTTCCTAGATTAGCCAGAAAACAATTACAGCTAATTCTGCACTAGCTGTTAATGGTTTCATGTGTAGAATAAATTAGCTCCTTCTTATTTACTCGTGTGAATACGATGCAGGCTCTCGCCGAGGGCGTAGGCTCCATTTGATAAAGGCACCGAGGAGATTTACAGTCCCAACAGTCGCTGAGGCCAAGCCCGTTCAGCAGTTCACCGTAACAGAGGATCGATGAAGTACTAGTGGTAGCATTTGATAGTAGCAGCTTCCGTCTAGTAGCACCCTTCATGTTTTCTATTGAATGCAGCAGACAAGAACATGCAGTGCTTCTCTGTGCAGATGTGTCCAGATGTGAGACCTTTCCTGTGTCCTCCAGGTGAAGGTAGTTGCTGCTGTTTGGGAGAGGTCTAGTACAGCCAGAGATGGAAAAGTATGATCATCAGTATGATCCTCAACACCTCATTCAAACAATCTTTAAACACCTCCAAGGGTGTGGCAGCTCAACCCCCCCCCCCCCGGGCAGCCCCTTCCAGGACCAGACCACCCTTTCTGTGAAAAGTTCTTCCCAATGTCTAGTCTAGACCTTCACTCTCGTAACTTGAACCCCTTCCCTCTTGTTCTATCACTAATTGCTTGTGAGGAGAGACCAGCACCTACATCTCCACAATGTCCTTTCAGAGAGCGATGAGGTCTCCCCTCAGCCTCCTCTTCCTCAAACTAAAGAGCCCCAGCTCCTTCAGTCTTTCCTTACAGGATTTGTTTGCTAGTCCCTTCAGCAGCTTAGTTGCCCTCCTGTGCACCTCCACATCTCTCCTGTACTGAGGTGCCCAAACTGGACCCAGCAGTCTAGATGTGGCCTCACCAGTGTGAGAAGAGTGTTGCTTCCCAGTCAGGTCCACAGTGGCCGGATCGCTGGCTGCAGGCTCCCGGGCCGGCTCTGCCTCCATCGCTGCTGGAACGGCTGCAGCGCCTGCCTGCTGCACTTTGCACCACGTGAAAGCAAAGCGAAGCTCTGAGCTCTCGACGGCGTGAGGGGAGGTAGGGCTCTGTGCAGATCACGCCCAGCTGGACAGATGAGCTGTGGAGCCCGCGGCTCTGGACTTGGATTGATGCAGCAAGCAGCAGCTCTGCTGCCCGAGGTAGAAACGCTCCAGCGGGCAGGTAGCACCTTGGGGGACAGGTGATGCTGAGCCACTGGTTGACAGATTAACTGGAAATTAGTTGTGGAGCAGGAGGGAGGCTCCTTCGGGGGAACTAGCGGATTCATTTCATGGTCATTGGGCTAACGCTGTGCTGTGGTTCGAGTGCACGAGCTACAGTGCAGGAGAGGAGGTGGACTTACGGGTTAATCTGGACAGGTTAATGATTATGAAGAAAACCCATGAGTTTGTTTAGTCTTGTGTGTGTTATTTGTGATTCCTCAAGGTCTTGTAGGTGACCTGTGTTTGAATTAGGGGTTTTGAGGGTATGTGCTGAGTGTTTATATTTGTTTGAGGTCATCTTGACCTATAGATAATGTGTCTGCAGGAGTAGGGAGGTGATTGTCCCCCTGTACTCGGCACTGGTGAGGCTGCACCTGGAGTACTGGGTCCAGTTTGGGGCACTTCAGTATAAGAGCGATGTGGAGGTGCTGGAGCAGGTGCAGAGGAGGGCAAGGAAGCTGCTGAAGGGACTAGAAAACAAATCTGATGGGGAAGACTGAAAGAGCTGGCGCTGTTCAGGGAAGAAAATTAGAGTAAAATGTGTCTTCAACCTACTCATTACTCATATCCATCTCTCAGCTATGTTAATATAATGGTGAAGAGTCTGTGCAGGGAGTGACCCCATGAGTGCTGAATGTGTGAAGGGTGGGTGTCAGGAGGGTGGAGCCAGGCTCTGCTCAGTGTCGTCTAATGACAGGACAAGGGGCAGTGGGTGTGAGCTGGAGCAGAGGAGGTTCCACATCAGTGAGAGAAGGAGCTTCTCCCCAGTGAGGGTGACAAAGAACTGGAAGGGGCTGCCCAGGGGGTTGTGGAGTCTCCTTCTCTGGAGATGTTTAAAATCTTCTGATCTTCCAATCCCTAATCCTCTGTGATTCTGTAATTGATAGGTAGATAGATCAATAGATTGATAGATAGATGTAAGCTCACACAAAGGAAGAAGAGGTCCCTTCCAATCCCTAGTGTTGTGTGATTCTGCACCATTACTTCACCTCTCAGTTGCATTTCGTACTTGCAGGTCTTTGCTCACTTTTAAAAGCAGAAGCACAGGACGTGTGTCCAGCTGTCTAGCCCGACATGTCGTGTTTTGAAGTGGCAGATCTTTGCTGAGAGATAGATCAGTGAGAAGAAATAGTTTTCTCTCTAAGGATTTGCAGAGTGAGGTCTGTCCTGTCACGCTCTTAGTAAACAAGGCTCCCCTCCACAGACAAACCAACCTAATGCAAATGTCATCAGCGTTAAGAGACTTGTTCCCACTTGCTGTGAGCGGTGTGTGTGTCACTGAGCATTAGGGGTGGGAAGGGACCTCAGAAGATCATCCAGTCCAGTCCCCCTGAGTTCGGTCTCGTTAACGCTGTTTCCGCGGTGGTTTGTCTTCAGTGGCACCGGGCCCGATATCTGAGGGTGCAGAAGGGGTAACTCAGCGCTAAAGAACAGACAGGCGGCTTCCAAGAGCCACAAGGTCCCATCACCGATGCGCTAGTTCGGCAGAGGTCTCACCTGAGCTGAGGAGGACTTGTTCTCTGGGGAGCGATTGTTTCCCAGCCGGTCGCGTCTGTCTGCCCTGGTGAACGGGAGGGAAATGGCCCGTCCCGGACTCCTTGGTGACCCTGCAGCACGGAGCGGTTCAGGCAAGGACAGAGGTGGCTGGCGGGAGGTGGTGGCAGCGAGGTCCTTGAGGTCCACACGCGTTTCACCTCGCCTGACTAGACTCAGAATCAAAGCAGGTGCTTCTAAAAGCTAGTTTGGTCGTCTACGTTTATTTATCCCCTTTAGGTGGATTTTATCAGAATTAAAGGCAGGTGGGAAGGCTTTTAATTCCAAATCCCTTCAAATCCCTTACGTGGGCTCCGAGTTTGTATTTAGGCAGCAATAAGGTTCACATAGAGGAGGACGAAAAATATGGAGGAGGGAAGCAAGACCCACTGCAACCTCCCGTGTTACCTTCTCCCATTTCTGCTCTCTGCTCTGACACGCACCAGGAGACATCATTTATAGCATAGGCTTTCCATGAATAAATAAGCACTGAATTTTATGTGAGGAGGTATCTCAGCCCAGATGTAGTTTTCCAGAGAAGATGGATTAGAAGTTTGGCTGAAGAACCCAATTTGTGGTAGAACAATCTTTTGTCCTTATTTGCAGAGACAAAGATTTTTCAACTATAAAAACAATAGATTAGAAAAAGATGAAGAATCTAGACTTGGCAAATGAAGACTGAGGGGTGACCTCATGGATGTTGATCAATGTATCAAGGGTGGGTGTCAGGAGGATGGAGCCAGGCTCTGCTCAGGGGCATCTAGTGATAGGACAAGGAGCAGTAGGTGTGAGCTGGGACAGAGGAGGTTCCACATAAATATGAGAAGAATTTCTTCCTGGTGAGGGTGACAGAGCCCTGGAAGGGGCTGTTCAGGGGGGTTGTGGAGTCTCCTTCTCTGGAGACGTTGCAAACACACCTGGACATGTTCCTGCGTGACATGGTCTAGGTGATGGATGTTCTAGGTGTTCCAAAGCACGAGCCCTGGCCGCAGGCATGAGCAGCACGTCCAGTGATCGCTGCCACGTCTTGGTGCTGTTCCCAGAAGCGTCACGTTGCGAGGGCTCTGCTTTGAGCAGTGCTGCTGCAGGGTCAGATGGCCGAATTCATTAGAGTGAGGTACCGCCGCAGGGAGCACAGAGGTGTCCTTGATCATCTTGGCTCGGGTGGTGGCAAACAGCGAAGCCCACAAAATGTCCTGAGCTCAGTGCTGAGTGATTCCGGCTTCCAAATCAGTCTTGGCAGTGACAGGTACTGTTGGTCGCATCTTGAATACAGCTGCATCTTCTTTCCCGAGAAAGCCACACATCAAAGGCATGCAGAAGTTTCTTAATAGTCCAGGTCATGGACTATTAAGATCATGAGATCAGTTGTCCAGTGGCTCAATGCCTGGGGCAAGTTATTCTTAGAGACTGGCTGATACAACTGGAATCACAGGCTCATTCAGGTTGGAAAAGGCTGTTAGGATCCTTGAGTCCAACCATCAGTCCTATTCTACAAGGTCACCCCTAAATGATATTGCCCAACATTGCATCTAAGTGTCATTTAAACTCGTCCAGGGATAGGGACTCAACCACCACCCTGGGCAGCCTATCCCAGTCCCTGACCAGTCTCTCCAGGAAGAATTTCTTCCTGATGGCCGGTCTAACCCTCCCCTGTTGGAGCTTGAAGCCCTTCCCTCTGGGTCTGTCACTACTGACCTGTGAGCAGAGCCCAGCATCAGCATCTCTGCAGGGTCCTTTCAGAGAGCTGTAGAGAGTGATGAGGGCTCCCCTCAGCCTCCTCTTCCTCAATCTAAGCAGGGATGGGACTGGGTGACCTTTTGAGGTCCCTTCCAATCCCTGACGTTCTGTGATTCTGTGGTACGTTCCCCTTTAACGATGTGTTGGGAACCTTGTGACGGTTCCTGCTTGTTTTCTCAACCAGCTTTCAGGTCTGCTTTACAGTTTCCCAGGAGCAGCTCTCGCCGAGTTTGTCCTGTCACAATTTCCATCCAAGATTACGAGTCCAGGAGGCTCCAGCCAAGTGTGAGACAGCAAAGAGGAGGCCTGGATTGGCCTCTGCGGTCGGCTGATCCTGAGGGCTTGTGTTGCCTTCAGAGGGCTCTGAATTCGTATCTCGGTTTCTTCTCGGCGTAGTGGCGACATGTCTTGGGTTTTGGGAACTGAAGTGCTCGAAGGACGATGCGTTCGTAACTCGTTCGCTCCTCCGTGTGCCTGCTCTCCCCAGTGGGGAAGGCAGAGAGAAGCAACTGGCCTCGCAAGCAGATACGTGGTCAGACAGGGGGCTGTTAGAACAGTCCCGAGTTTGGAGCAGCCAGCGTGTGACCTACCCTGCTTCTGTTGCAGGCAGGACACCTCGAGATGACTGAGAGCCCTGAGCAAGGTCTGGCTGAAAATGGACTGTTCTGAATCGGGAGCAGGGACAGGAGTCTTACCTTCCTGCTCCCATGGGAGACAAGAGAGGCTTTATTAGGCTGTCCAGAAGTTCTGGAATCTTAGGCAAACACTCCATTTTGGGCAGCTTAGTGAGATCACAGGATCATGGAATCATCAGGGCTGGGAAGGGACCTCAAAAGACCATCCAGTCCAATCCCCCTGCCACAGCAGGATCCCCTAGACCTAGTCGCACAGGAACGACCACGTACAGGAGCTGAAATTAATTTGCCAACACAGTGATTTCCTGCTCCCATCAGGGGAGGTTTGGACTTGACATTAGGAAAGGATTTTTCACTGAAAGAGTGATCTGGTCTTGGAACGGGCTGCCCACGGAGGTGGTTCGCTCACCATCCCTGGAGGTGTTCAAGGTCAGGCTGGACGAGGTTCTGAGTGGCATGATCTAGATGTTAGGATTACTGGGTTTTTTTGGATTTAGGTTGGACTGGATGATCTTTAAGGTCTTTTCCAACCCTATCATGACTGTGATACTGTGATTTCAGGACCTTTGTTATTGTTGTGTTACTAACCTTTTCAATTAACGTTCTTACACTGTCTGGTGCTGCTTTTGGAGACTTTTATATCTGATAGATTCAGGACACACATGGAGTGGCTGGTTAGCATCTGGAATCTTGGGTCCAGTTCTGGGCCCTTCAGTTCCAGAAGGACACGGAGCTGCTGGAGACAGTCCAGCTCAGAGCCATAAAGATGATGAACAGAGGGGAGCATCTCCCTGCTGAGGACAGGCTGAGGGAGCTGAGTCTCTTGAGCTCTGAGAGAAGGAGACTGAGGTGTGACCCCATGGATGCTGATCAATATGTGAAGGGTGGGTGTCAGGAGGATGGAGCCAGGCTCTGCTCAGGGGCACCCAATGATAGGACAAGGGGAAATCCACAGCAAGATCCCCTAGATCCAGTGGCACAGGAACATACCCAGGCAGGTTTGAAATGTCTCCAGAGAAGGAGGCTCCACAGTCTCCCTGGGCAGCCCCTTCCAGTGCTCTGCCACCCTCACCAGGAGGAAGGTCCTTCTCACATTGATGTGGCACCTCCTCTGTTCCAGCTGACACCCATTGCCCCTTGTCCTGTCACTAGATCCCCCTGAGCACAGCCTGGCTCCATGGCCACAGGATTCCTGTCAATACAGGCTTTTTTCCTTGGAGAAGAACCTTCTTGGTCTCTTGGTGCCTTCCCGACGCGGTCGTGATGCTGGTAGCAGCTGCCGTCGTGGCTGTTGTGTCACATTTTGGCTGCGGATGCGGCTACACACTTTGAAATATTTGCCTTTTCCTATACTCTGAGCTGGGGAACTGCCAGAACTTCCCTCAACACACACAGTGAGAGAAGGGAGAGCTGATGATGTCGAGTGCAGCCCAAATAAGCCGGAGTGGAATTTCATTAGAGGAAGACAGGCTTCCAGCAGCAGACGTTTCACAGAGCAGTGGGGGTTTGAAGAGACTTCTGGAGACGATCTAGTCCAACCTCCCACCAAAGGCAGGAGCAGCTAGGGCAGGCTGCACAGGAACCTGTCCCGGAGTGATCTGTGTGACTGGTGGAGTGGTTCACTGGCGTGAATTGGAGCCAAGCAAACACTGAACATCTGCTGCAGCCTTCGCAGTCGGAACCGGCTCCTTGGAGTCCAACGAGACTCGTTCTGGTCGCGCCTTCAGCTCTCTCAGGAGGGTGCCCGTGTTCACAACTCGCAGAAGCAGAGCGTGACTCCGCAGATCATGTAGTCCTGTCCCTCTGATCAACAACCAAGAGCCATTTGCCCAGGGGCTGTGTCTCAGACTCTAGAACCTCTCAGTTATAGGACCTGTGCCAGTACTTGACCCAGATCATCTCCACACGGAGACGCAGACACGTTGATCGGTGGCGATCGCTTTGCTAGTGGTCACTTGGCGGTGACGGAGCCGATCAGCGCTGCTGCCCGCACGGCTCGAGCCCTGCTCTGAGATAAGTGCCCTCCCCTTGCTGCTCAGCGTCTTAGGAGAGTTAGCCCTGTCTTGGAGAGAGGACGGAAGTGACGGTCCAGCTTCATGCCGCTGGGTGTCTTCTCTTCATCCGGTTCCCTGCCCACAGCTGCTGACAGCTGTTCCCTGACAGGCGTGAGGGCTGGCACGTGGAGCTCGTGCTGTTCCAGCTGATCTTCAGTTCCAGTAGGTCTTGGTGTGGCCTTGAAGCTCTTTTTGGGTTCTCTTCCTTTGACTTCGAGTTTGTCCTCAATCTTTTTATTTCACCTTGTTTTACCCAGATTGGCCTTTGACCCTCCCCTTTTGCTGCCTCCTCCTCTAGCTGTATCTTGTCCTCCTTTCCCTTCTCCTCCTTGCTCTCAGCCTTGGCCTTTCTCTGACCCCTGGTTTGAGAACCAACCTTTTCTCCCGACACAGGGCTAGCACTCACTCCCCTTCTCGTTGACCTCAGACTCGGTCTTCCTTAGGTCCTTCATTTTGACTGTGTCTTGTTCTCCTGCTGGCCTGGAGCTGCCCTGAGGGGACTCTCCTCTCTGCTGTTTGTCAGCGTCTCTGCTGCGTGTTCCCGTCTGGGGCTCAGCCTTGGTGGGTCTGATGCGTCCCGACTTCTCGCAGCAGTGTGCAAATTCTTCTGCAGATTTCTCTTCTCTCGTTCTGATGTCCAGTGAGTCCGAGGCCTTTGTGTCCTCCTTGCTGCGGCGGTTTGGTTTTGCTTAGGGTCGGGTTGGTTCTTATTTCACTCCTCAGCACAGGGTTCTTTTTATCCCTGGAGCTTTTCACAGTGCTGGCCCGGAGCACCACCGGGTCAGTCTGGAGCCAGTTACACCGCCATCGTCGTCCTTTCTGTTTCCTTCTGCTGACGTTGCAAAAATCTCCCCAAGAAAATCCGAGGGTGTCTCCGCTGTCGGTCAAACACTTACCCTCCTTCGTGCCTCGGTGAGGGGTGTTAATCTGCCTTGTCTGCGGTGTCACAGATGATCTCGATGTCAGTGAGGCGTTTGACGCGGGCCCCCGCAGCGTCCTCGCAGCCAGGCTGAGGCACTGTGGGCTGGGCGATCGGGTAGCGAGGTGGGTGGTGATCTGGCTGCAGGGTAGAAGCCAGAGAGTGGTGGTCAGCAGGGCAGAGTCTAGCTGCAGTGCCCCAGGGGTCGGTACTGGGACCAACCCAGGGGTCAGTACTGGGACCAACCCTGTCCAACCTAGTCACTGATGACTTGGATGAGGGATCAGAGAGCAGTGGCAGCAAGTTTGCTGGCGACATAGAGCTGGGTGGTGTTGCTGACACCCCAGCAGCTTGAGGTCCCTTCCAGTCCCTGATGTTCTGTGATAGTGAGCTCGTAGCCCAGAAGAAAGGATTCACATCCAGATACCTTTGATGGCAGGAAGCTCTTTCAGGAAATGTTAGTCCTGTTTAGGGAAAATCCTTGTTCTTAGCTGCCTTCCTGCCCAACAGCTTCATCCCTCCTGCCCTGGCTGCTTCCTGTGGATCAAATCACAGAATCACAGTGTCAGCCGGGCTGGAAAAGACCCCTGGGGTCGCCGAGTCCAACCAGCACACACAGAACGTTAGGGATTGGAAGGGACCTTGAAAGATCATCTAGTCAGCCCTACTCTACAAGGTCACCCCTCAGCCAGATCCCCCAACATCACACCTGAGCGTCTTCTAAACTCATCCAGGGATGGGGACTCGAGCACCACCCTGGGCAGCCCATCCCACTGGCTGACCACTCTCTCCAGGAAGAATTTCCTCCTGATGGCCAGTGCTGTTGGTGCTTGAAGCCCTTCTCTCTGGGTCCGTCACGACCTGTGAGAAGAGCCCAGCGCCAACACCTCAGGCAAAGACCTGCCGCGCGCTTAGCAAGGAAGCGGGACCGTTTGTCCTGCTGAGACGGATGTTTGTTTTAAGTAAAGAAAGTAAAGTGCCCACCTCTGGCTCCTGGATCCGTGTGACTCGGCAGTACCCCGGCCGGTGCGTGTGAGAGGTGGGTGCTTGGTTTCGTTCTTGAAGCCCACTGTGCTTTACTCACGGGGACAAACGAGCCTTCTGCCGCACAGGGCAACTCGTGTTCCCTGTGAGGTACAAAGGAAGCCTGAGGTCAGCCTGTCGTTCAGATCTGTAGCTTCAAAACCTACATTAGGAAAAAGGTTGATGTCACTTGGGTCTCTGATAGTTCTCTAGCTGCTCTGTCCCTGTCAGGGAGGCAGCAGGATACCCGTAACGTCTTGATGGAAGTGTTCCAGCTGTGAGGAAGGCAGTGGTCACAAAGATAGATGTAGATGGTCTCTACCATTTGGCTCAGAAGCTGACCACAAGTTTTTCAATGTGGGTGCCCCTCTTCCTGGTACTGAGGATGTGAAATGCTGGCGGGTGTTTTCTTGTGAGCGCTGCGGGCTCGGGGCAGGGCGGCAGAGAGGGGCTCTGCTCAGTGGCATCTAATCACAGAGCCGTGGAATCGTTCAGGATTGGAAGGGACCTTGAAGGATCATCCAGTCCCATCCCCCTGCCAGAGCAGGATCATGGAATCACACAGTCACAGAACAGCAGGGATTGGAAGGGACCTTGAAGGATCATCCAGTCCAATCCCCCTGCCAGAGCAGGACCACCCAGACCAAGTGGCACAGGAACATGTCCGGGTGGGTTTGAAACGTGTCTAGTGAAGGAGACTCCAATTACCTTTAATTAAATCAGTTTCTGTTTTTGTAGCCCTGACAATCACAGAATCACAGAACATCAGGGATTGGAAGGGACCTAATTTGCAGATGAGAAAGACTGCTAATACTTTCTAGAGCAGAAGTCTACACACTGTGGTCGATGTGTTTCTTGTCAGTATCACTCCTGGTTTTTACCCTGAAAACCGGCTCCGCAGACGCTTTAATGAACGCCTCTCTTTCTGCCACCGTTTGTGACTCGTGAACACGCGTCTGTGTCCTTGGTTTGCTGAAGAGCACCGTGTGTTTCTTCCTAACAGGAAAGACTTCTGCTGTAACTGAAATGACGCCTCGCTGCCTCCGAGGGGGGAATTCTGAAGCCTTCCCAGAAACGCGACGCAGTGGTGAGTGCCAACCGTGAGCTCATCGTGTTTTGTGCAACTGTGTGTGAAAGAAACCTGTCACCCTCACCGGGAAGAAGGTGCTTCTCATGTTGATATGGAACCTCCTCTGTTCCATCTCGCACCCACTGCCCCTTGTCCTATCACTAGGAGACACCGAGCAGAGCCTGGCTCCATCCTCCTGACACCCGCCCTTCACGTATTGATCAGCATTCATGGGGCCACTCTGTCTCCTTTTCTCCAAGCTCACTAGACCCAGCTCCCTCAGCCTCTCCTCATCAGGGAGATGCTCCCCTCTCTTCATCGTTCTCGTTGCTCTACGCTGGACTCCCTCCAGCAACTCTGTGTCCTTCTTGAACTGAGGGGCCTAGAACTGGACAGAAGACCTTCTTCTCAGTGAGGGTGACAGAGCCCTGGAAGGGGCTGCCCAGGGGGGGTTGTGGAGTCTCCTTCTCTGGAGACGTTTCAAACCCACCTGGACATGTCTCTGTGCGACTGGATGCGGGGGATCCTGCTGTGATGGGTGGACTGGACTGGAGGATCTCTCGAGGTCCCTTCCAGTCCCTACGGTGCAGTGATTCTGTGAAAGGTTGACCCTGTCTGGCACTAGAAGCAGCCCCAGCTGTGTGACAAGAAAGGAGACGCCAGGGTCTCTCACCGAACACTCGAGTAAACCACAGAGGCTGGGGAGAGCAGTCTGAAGGGGAAATAGAGGGGTTCTTGGTCTCCCTGTTTCCTCAGTGTTTGGTTTGTTGTTTGTGACACACAGAGGGCAAGTCAGGGAGATGGAGAGGAAAGGGAAGCAAACAGCATTGGGACAGAAAAGCGAGGTGGAGCCTATTGATGTTGGGCTCCTAACTCCACTGCAGCTCAACGGGCACCAGGCGCCAGCTCTGCCTTTTGAAAGGTTCTTTGTTCGTGTGAAGTGATAATTGGGCTGCACATTAAAACCCTCAAGGTATTAGAGCAGAAAATGAAGCTCCAAGTCCATGTAAAATGTATCTGAGCTTCTCTGCTTGCTGGTGTCTTGAGGTGTGTGGAGCTATAACCAGACCACCAGCTACGAACCCCAGGGCACTAAAAATACCCACCGCAGGACTGTGTCAGGGAATTTGCTGTTTATCCTCCAGAAAGGCTGTCATCTTCCTGGAGAGAAGTGAAACTGTGCCTGAGCACCTTCAGGGCCACCAACAATCCAGAACAAACCAGGTTTGAAGACCTCTTTACAGCAGACAACAGAGATCTGTGTGGATGGGCAGAATAGTTCTGCGAGCGGCGTGTGTAGCTGTCAGCGTCGGGTTAAAAAATGACCGGGCACAGAGGCTCTGGCTAGTTGTGACTGCGGCTGCTGCTATGGTGTGGGGTGGGTGTCCTACCAGCGGACCCCTGTCCAGGTGCTGGTGGGTGGAGGATGGAGCCAGGCTCTGCTCAGTGGCATCTAGTGGCAGGACAAGGGGCACTGGGTGTCAGCTGGAGCACAGGAGGTTCCACATAAATATCAGAAGGAACTTCTTCCCAGTGAGGGTGACAGAGCACTGGAACAGGCTCCTGATCTTGAACTGAGGGGCCCACAACTGGACAAAGGAACTTCCTGGTGAGGGAGATGTTTATAACCCACCTGAACATGTTCCTGTGTGACTGGATCTAGGGGATCCTGCTGTGGCAGGGGACTGGACTGGATGATCTTTTGAGGTACCTTCCAATCCCTAATGTTCTGTGATTCCACAGGGGAGGTTTAGATTGGACATCAGGAAGGAATTCTTCCTGGAGGGACTGGTCAGGCCCTGGACTGGGCTGCCCAGGGTGGAGGTCGAGTCCCCATCCCTGGATGAGTTTAGAAGAAGCTTAGATGTGGTGTTGGGGGATCTGGTTTAGCGGTGACCTTGCAGAGTACGGTTGATGGTTGGACTCAATGATCCCAGTGGTCTTTTCCAACCTGAATTGTTCTGTGGTTCTGTGGCTCTCATCCATGACTGCAGCTACAAACCAGTGACTTCTGTCCAGAAGAGAAAACACCGGGCTGTGCCTGGCACACGCCAGGTGCCCGCTGGCAGGGCGCCGTGTAGGAATAAAGAAGAGAGCAAACTAGTGGCCCGTGGTTTGTCCTCTGTCCGCTCCTGCATCAGAGGCGCAGGCAGCTGTGCGGTGGGGTTTCACGCTGCAGTCCTGTCCCACGTGCAGGTGGAGCCCAGGGCAGTCTGCGGTGCTGGGCAGGGTCTCTGATGCAGCACAAGCCCTCAGGTTCTTCCTCAGGTCTCCGGCTCTGATCAAGCCTCCTGCCTTGCAGCGTTTACGGTAACACATACGAAGGAGCAGTAAAGCCTTCAGACGGGAGGGCAGGAAGAAAGTGTTCTCGCTCTGTTCTCAGGAGATTTAGGAAAGGGATCAGCTCTTGGCTCTCTGAGGAAAATCAGGGCTCGACAGAACTCACGTTCCTAGAGCTGTCGGCTCTCGTCAGCCTACTTTGCAGCTCTGCAGATGCCGTGCTGGAGATCAGAGACTTTGCCCTTCCTCCTCCTGTCGGCGTTGCTGGGTGGGAGCGTCGTGCGCTCCGGTGAACGCTCCAGCCTCGCGTTAGGCAGCGCTTTCGTCTTTGTGTCGTCAGCAGACTTGGGGACGGTTCCTGTGCGACCGCATCTAGGGGATCCTGCTGTTGCAGGGGGATTGGACTGGATCTTTCAAGGCCCTTCCAATCCCTGATGCTGGTCTCTTCTCACAGGTAGTTAGTGACAGAACCAGAGGGAAGTGTTTGAAGCTCTAACAGGGGAGGGTTAGATTAGACCAGGAAAAAATTCTTCCTGGAGAGAGTGGTCAGGTGCTGGGATGGGCTGCCCAGGGTGGTGGTTGAGTCCCCATCCCTGGATGAGTTTAAAAGTCACTTAGATGTGGTGTTGGGAGATCTGGTTTCAGGGTGACCTTGTAGAGTGGGGTTGGTGGTTGGACTCGATGATCCTGGGGGTCTTTTTGAGCTGGAATGATCCTGTGATTCTATGACTCTGTCTCACTGTGACTGCTCTCAGGTGCAGACATATGGCCTGAGTTTGATTCCTGGAGAGGAGCTGCAGTTCCTTGAAAGCTACCCATGGGTCATGAGCCCTCTACCCGTTGTGCTGAGTTCCAGCGCGCTCCTGCTTGAGTAACGTTCCCAAAACAGGGCGTTAGACTAAAATATGTGTATTTGGAGTGATTGCAGACAGCCTTTAAGATGGTTTCTTTGCACGTACAGTTCTCATGCAGAATCCTTGCAAACAGCACTGCAGTGGGCTGTCCAGGGGGTTGTGGAGTCTCCTTCTTTGCAGACATGTAAAACCCCCCGGCCATGTTCCTGTGTGACTGGGTCTAGAGGATCTGCTGGGGCAGGGGGATTGGACTGATGATCTTCTGAGGTCCCTTCCAACCCCGATGCTCTGTGATGGCACATTGGAAGGCTGATGAATCACAACTCCTACGTAATGAGATACAACAGAGAATAACTACTACTGTAGCTAATTTCCACTTAGAGTTGCCAGTTGTTTGCACTGTCTAGAAAAACACTTGCACCCTACTTAGAGACTAGTCCAGGAATTAAAGAGCTTGATTTTCTTAAACAGAAGTTCTCTCCATGTCCAGGTTTGCTTTAGTGAAGGTGGACTAAATGCCATCCAGACCCAAGCGGTGAATGTCACACTGGGATGTGTGTGGGAGGTGGACACGTGTGCGTGAGCAAACTCCTCGGGCCGTGGAGTCAGCCAGGCGAACGGAATTGATGTTTCTCTGATCAAAGGGCTTTGATTCTGTTGATTTTAGGGAATTAAAAAACCCCCAAACCCATCTGACCTCAAATTCAAGACTTCTGACAGAATAATTAAAATCTGCTAGGACAATTCTGATTGGGAAACCTCTAAACATACCAAAACTTCAAAAGAATGTCGTCCTGATTAGCAGTGCGTGCCAGTTGCTGATCACATCGCGGCACGGACGGGTCAGAGACCAGTGGATACCATTCAAGCCTCAACAGTTTTCCTCAGCCCTGTGTTTCTGTGACCTGCTACTTGGAGAACGCAAGCGATCTCCTTCTCTGGAGACGTTTCAAACCCCCTGGATGTGTTCCTGTGCAACTGGCTCTAGGGGCTCCTGCTGTGGTGGGGGACTGGACTGGATGATCTCCTGAGGCCCCTTCCAATCCCTAACGTGCTGTGATTCTGTGGGTGGGACAGTTATGAAAAGCCCACTCAGTCTGCCAGCAGGTAGCAAACCCAATAGCAGCACCTTCCACGTTGTGTGTCCTGTGCTGAGCACATCCTGCGGCCTCCTTCAGCCTCACAGGGGGCCAGACCTTCTCAGGAGCCTGTGCAGAAGGCCAGAGCACCTGCTGGCTACGGGGAAGAGAGCTCAGGGCTCGGTGGGCTACCCTGTGCTTGGTAGCAGCTCTGGAGCTTGCACGTATCCTCCTGCCAGCGTGAGCTTTAGAGACGTGTCCTGAGCAGGGGAGGTGCCTTGGCACGGTGCTGGGCAAAAACGGAGCCTTTCCAGCGTCGGCAGCGGCAGGAGGAGCAGAGAAGAAAGTGGCCACTGCTACATTCGCCGTTTGCCTCTCTGCTCCGCTTGCTCACCAGCTCTAGATGTTAGAAGGCAACGCGCTGCCGGGCGCTGGACGTCTGCAAAGCCTTTGATGCAGGACATGCTAATTAGCTGTGTGTGAGAGGACTTTGAAGCTGGGCACGTGGTGGAACGAAAGGGGCTGGCACGCGGAGCAGTTTGAGAGAGGTCCGTTTTCCACTTGAGAAACGCGCCCGCTTAGCGGTTTGAAGGGGGTTTTTGGTTGATAATAGACCGTGAAAGATTAGCTGGTTGTGGCAGGGGGGATTGGAGGAGATGACCTTCCAGGGTCCCTTCCAGTCCCTGCTGATTCTGTGGTTTCTAGTGGGTGGGGAGGGTGGGGTTGCCAAGGGAGGTCCTTTCCAGCAGAGTAGAAAATTACCTGCAAAACAGCAGATTTTTACACTCTCTTCCCCTTCATCCCACCCCTCTACTCTCTGCCTGCTGTCCTTTGAGGCAGCAAATTGAAGAAGCTGCAAACAGTGAGGAAAAAGCAGCCTGCTGTGGGGGTGTGAGGAGCTGGCCCTCCACGCGGGGACAGCTGGGTTTGTGAGAACCAGAGAGCAACCTGCAAGACCAGAGTTGGGAGGGACCTTGACAGACCATCCAGTCCAGTCCCTCTGCTGCTTCAGGATCCCCTAGATCCAGTCGCACAGGAACATGCCCAGGCAGGTTTTAAATGTCTCAAGAGAAGGAGACTCCACAAGTCCCTTGGGCAGCCCCTTCCAGTGCTCCGTCACCCTCACCGTGAAGAAGTTCCTTCTCATATTTATATGGAACCTCCTGTGTCTCCAGAGAAGGACAATTTTTAAATAGAGGCAAAATATAAGAGAAACCATGGATGTGATTGTTTAACAACAGGTTTTTTAGACTAGGTATTAGGGAGAGTTTTTTCACAGGAAGGGTGGTCAGGCCCTGAATGGGCTGCCCAGGGAGGGGGTTGAGGCACCATCCCTGGAGGTGTTTAAAGGTCGTTCGGATGAGGTGGTTTAGGGGTGACCTTGTAAGGTAGGGGAGATGGCTGGGCTCGATGATCCCAGGTCTTTTCCAGCCAGTGTGATTCTGTCCTGGGATCCAAACCGCTGGTTCTTTACCAGCTGCTCAGGAAATGCATTTCTTGGTGTTGTCTTGAGAAGGACGTGTGAGCTGCAGAAGAGAGGTGGCTGCAGGCGAGAACAGTGACAGGAAATGAGTGTGTGTCCCTTGTCTGAAAACACAGGTGGTGATTACAGCCCATAACCCGAGGGCTCCGCTGACGTTGTCTAGGACTGGCTGAGGACTCGCTGGGAAATCGAGGGTGGACGCAGCCTGTTATTTGCAGAAGCTGGTGGTGGCTAATTGATGTTTGTGTTTCATTCCTGTTGCTCTTCAGGCCAGTTTTATTTCTGTGTGAAACAGCAAGAACCTGTCTTTGTCCTCAGTTATTTCTCACCGTAGTTCCAGGGCTTCACTTGAAGGCCCACAGTTACGTTTGCAGAGTTGTAGGTTGCAGAGTCACAGCGTCATTCCGGTTGGAGAAGCAGTGAGTGCTAACAATCGGAGCGTGCTGCGATGACTAGTGATTCATTCTGACTTCTCATCTTACTGTTGTCCCGGCACGCAGCGCGTCTGTGGTCAGGCACCTCTTCCTGCCTGCTGGCTGCGGCGCTTCGCCTCTGGCTGAGGGGGCTGACACCCACCCTTCACGTATTTATCAACATTAATGTGGTCACCCCTCAGTCTCCTTTTCTTGAAGCTCAAGAGACCCAGCTCCCTCAGCCCCTCATCATAAGGGAGAGGACCTCAGGTTTTAAAGGTCTCCAGAGAAGGAGACTCCACAACCTCCCTTCCAGGGCTCTGTCACCCTCATTGTGAAGAAGGTCCTTCTCATACTGATGCAGAACCTCCTCCTGTCAGTTCCAGCTGACACCCACAGCCCCATGTCCTATCATTAGATGCCCCTGAGCAGAGCCTGGCTCCATCCTCGTGACACCCACCCTTCATACATGTCTAATCTGTCAATAGCTTCTTACTTTGGTTTTTCTCTGCTGTTTGAAATGGACTTTGTATCTTCATGAGACAGAGCCCCGAGTGAAAACAGGACTTAGTGACCCACTTACATAAGTTTTAAAGATAATGTTAGCTGTCACTCTTGGCTTCTATAGCAACAACTTTTTTAGCTGTGGAATTGTTACTGACTTGCTGTTCTCACCCCTGGTTTGGCTGATGTGCCAGGACTGCCTCAGCTGGAGCTCCTCAGGTGGCTGAAGGGAGCTGGATTGTCCTACGGAAGCGCAGGCCAGCTTCTGAACCAAAGCATAGGAACCGTAACCGAGAGGTCACCCAGCGCAGCCAAACGCCGAGTGGATGTTCCCTGTGCGAGCGCAAAGCTGCTTAACTAGGAGATGCTGTTTGTTTAGGGCAGCAAATCCCCTGGAGCCAGCACTTCAGCGTGATCCCCTTCCTGCAAGCATCAGTGTCTGGGCTGCGGCTGGGTTTGGAAGCGTGCACACGAGCGGAAGCGTTTGGCTTGTGGTCTAACCGCTGACAGGCTTGTGACTTAGCTCCTATCACAGAACACTAGGGGTTGGAAGGCAACTCGCAAGATCATCCAGTCCAATCCCTCTGCCACAGCAGGATCCCCTAGATCCAGTCACACAGGAACGTGGCCAGGCGGGTTTGAAATCTTGCCAGAGGAGACTCCACAACCTCCCTGCGCAGCCCCTGCCAGGGCTCTGTCACCCTCACCAGGAAGAAGGTCCTTCTCATATGTGGAACCTCCTCTGTTCCAGCTCGTGTGCCCATTGCCCCTTGTCCTACCATTAGATCACACCGAGCAGAGCCTGGCTCCATCCTCCTGAAACCCACCCTTCACATACTGGTCAACATTCATGAGGTCACCCCTCAGGCTCCTTTTTTCCCAGCTCCCTCAGCCTTTCCTCATCCAGGGAGATGCTCCCTCCCTTCATCATCTGTGTGGCTCTGTGCTGGACTCTCTCCAGCAGTTCCATGTCCCTCTGGAACTGAATGATTCTGTGATCCTGTGAGGGGTGCAGAACAGGACCCAATACTCCAGATGCCATCTCCGCTGTGTCTTTGGAAACACATGGTGCCCAAAGTTCACAGAGGTCCAGTGGGCCGTGTCACGGCAGTGGAGTGTGAAAGGGGTGGTGGAGGCTGGGTTGTTGATGTTTGGTGTGAATTCTGTGCCAGTGAAATCGTGTCTGTTGGTCTGAACGGCTTGTTTTCTCTTGGCTGCAGGCTGACCGAGTGGGCTGGACGTTCCTGGAAAGAGCCATTTTGCGGCGGAGGTGGAACAAGGGAGGATTCTCCGCGGCGCTGCTTGCCGGGAAGAGCTGCGCCTTGCCAGGATTACGCCAACGCCGAAGTCTGGAATGGGCCTTCGGGGCAAGCGCTCCCTTGGTTCTTCTGACGCTGGGATTCGTCTGCGGCCGGTCAGCTGAGGCACGTCCCGCGCGTCCGCTTTGGGTTTTCAGTTCCTGAGCAAGGTTGCCTTTTCCTGCCCTGGGTCGTCTTTTGGCCGCTTCTTCGTGCTGTTCGGTTTCTTTTCCTTGGACTGATCAATTTTCTCCTGGCTGTGGGAAAAAGAGCCTTGCTGATGGTGGCTTAGATAATGTCGAAACCAATGGGACTTCTATGGCTGCCTTTGATCTTCACGCCAGCGTGTGTCATGTTGAATTCTAACTTCCTGCTGTGGATAACTGCCCTGGCTCTCAGGTTTACTCTGATCGATGGCCAAGCACAGTACCCCGTGGTTACCACCAATTATGGCAAAATACGTGGCTTAAGAACACCTCTGCCCAACGAGATCCTTGGCCCAGTGGAGCAGTACCTGGGTGTTCCTTATGCCTCTCCTCCGACCGGAGAGAGGCGCTTTCAGCCCCCGGAGCCGCCGTCATCTTGGACGGGCGTCCGCAACGCCACGCAGTTTGCTGCCGTCTGCCCACAGTACCTGGACGAGAGGTCGCTGCTCAACGACATGCTGCCGGTGTGGTTCACGGCCAATCTGGATACCGTGGTGACGTACGTGCAGGACCAAAATGAAGACTGTCTGTACTTGAACGTTTACGTGCCCACAGAGGATGGTAAGTACTCGAGCGAGGACCGCGCCGCCGCGTGCTCTCCGCTTCTGCGCACGAGTAGTAACCGGGTCGCGAAAGCACCTCAGCTCCGTTTCTTCCGTGTTTGCCTGTGGTAGTGGATTGTGAGCACGTTACCAGTGGGAGGCTGTAGGCGAGAGGTGCTTGCGTGGGTTCTCTGATGCTTCAGCGCAGCAGCAGACCACAGCTTCTGTCGCAGGCAGTGGCCAGGGTGTGCAAACCAGACGGCTGGCCTAGTCTCAGCACGTTTCACAAGAGGGGAAAGGGGAGCGCACCCTGAACCAGAAGTAACCAGCTCATTTTCCCGTGGTGCCAACGGGTCACGGGCTGATTTTTAAAGGAGAGTTTCCCCACTTCCTTTTCCTGTAGTTTTTTGTAAAATCGACAGCGTGCAGCTCTGGGAATGTTTTGGTTCTCCCCGTCTTTAAAATCCCAGCGCGGTGGCGCGCTCGCCGTTCCTCCTGTCCTTGCGCAAGGGGTCGCTTTCCTAGGACAAGGCGCCCTGTTTGCAGCAGGCCCCGAGCGAGCGGTTTGTGCTGTGTCACAAGGAGAGACAACATCCTGCTAGCCATTGCATTGAATGTTCTACAGAAAGGCAGTCCTACCAGGCCCTTACGGCGTGGCTGCCGATGCACCGCATGACGGACATGCCGGTCACCGCAGCTGTGCTGTCGCTTGGTGTAGCCCAGACAGCGGCCCTCCTCGGGAGCCTCACTGGAGCAAGTGCTCTGACTGCTGTCATCCTGCTCTCCTGACTGGCTTATTTGCTCAGAATTCCCAAGCTGCTGAAAGAAAGGTCCTCTGATGGAAAGTTGTGTGCTCTGCGTGCACGTGGGTTTGTGCGTGCGTGCGTGTGTGTGCGTGATCATGTCCCTCAGCACCACGTGTGTGTGTGTGTGTCCTTTAAGCACCTCCAGGGCTGGTAACTCCACCACTTCCCTGGGCAGCCTGTTCCAACCCTTGTGGTGAGGGAAGTTTTCCAACCTAAACCTGAGTGTCCCCCGGTACCACTTCCGGCCACTTCTTTTAGTCCTATTGCTTGTTACTCGGGGAAGGAGACCAACCTCCACGACATAGTAGTAACAGCATCACAGAATCATTCAGGTTGGAAAAGACATCCCGGGACCATCAAGTCCAACCAGCAACCCAACTCTACAAGGTCACCCCTAAACCAGATCCCCCTAAGACCACATCTAAGCAACTCTGAAACTCACCCAGGGATGGTGACCCAACCACCACCCTTGGCAGCCCGTCCCAGCGCCTGACCGCTCTCTCCGTGATCATAACAAGGGTAGTTCCTACGGCTTTCGAGTGGTCGCTGAGGCAAGCTAGTCCTAAGAAAGCACTGCAGGTTAGGGTTTTACTAGCTCTCAGTGGAGGAGCAGCAGTTCTTTCACTCAGCCTTGGCTCACAGCTTAGTGTTACTAGACACGTATAGTCCTCCCACCCCGTAATAAACTTCTATTAATACAGGAAAATGGGAAAAGAGAGAGGGAAAAACACAGACAGGTGTCCAGGAGACTGGTGTTTTCTATGTAATGCATGATTGAACCATAATAATAGGTAGTAATTAGTGCAAATGAGTAACAACCTGTACAATTCCTCGTCTTGCAGGTAACAGCTAATTGCATTTCCCTTTAGACTAGAGTCAGAGATGAAAGATAAACTTGTGTTGGCCTGTTGTGGACTTTTTTGTGCCCCTGATTCTGGAAGAAGTGTCTCTTACTCGTCCTCCTGCTTTTAGGTTGGTTTCATTATGCTGAATAGCAATTAAATGTATGGACTCATGGAATGTTAGGGGTTGGGAGGGACCTCCAAAGATCATCGAGTCCAACCCCCCTGCCAGAGCAGGACCAGGACTAGGGCAGATCACTCGGAATGCATCCAGGGCTGGAAAGTCTCCAGAGAAGGAGACTCCACAACCTTTCTGGGGAGCCCGTTCCTGGGCTCTGTCACCCTTGTATAAAGAAGCTCTTCCTCATGTTGAGGTAGAATGTCCAATGCTCGAGCTGGAATCCATTGCCCCTCGTCCTGTCCCAGGGCACAAGTCATCTCTGCCTTCTTGACGCCCAACCCTCACGGATTTGGAGACATTCATGAGATCCCCCATTGGTCTCCTTCTCTCCAGACTAAAAAGCCCCAGCCCTTCCTCGTATGGCAGGGTTCCAGTGGCTCCATCATCCTCTTAGCCCTCCTCTTGAAAGCGTAAATCCACGTATGGGAGGAGGTACAGCGGAGGAGCGAGAGACAAGGGTTGGCGTCAGGGGTGGATGAGCTGGAAGCAAGACTTCTGTGCCTGTGACAAGCAGAGCAAACAGCTTCCAGTGGGGGGGCAAGAGACTCGAAGAGGACTAAGTGTAGCACAAGGTGTTTTCCATGTATTCTCCCTGTCTTGTGCTGTGTCACAGACAACTCAGGGTGGCTGCTCATGCTCCGTGATTCCGCGACTTCTTGTGGTGGGTCCGTGGTCTGTACTGAACATACAGTCCCCTTGGTTTGCTACATGGACAGGGGCGGCCTTTTGTACAAGTAGGCAATGAGTCCAACGTTGCGGAGTAGTGAGGGACTGACTGGTGAAGGACTTAGCACCTTGGGAGTGCCAAGCGCTCGTGGAGCTCTTCTCTCCTCTGCATCTCAATACGTACGGCTGGAGTGACAGCGCACTTGGTCTCTCAAGGTCCCTTCCAATCCCTTAATGCTGCACGTAGTCCCAGTTGAACAGAAACACGACTTTTCAGCGTTGGAAGACCCCCTCTCCCGGGTTGCTCCCTATGGGGCCAGAGGTTGTCCGGCCTATTGTTTCCCTGTTATGGTCCAGTGTGTCCCTTCCTAATGCAGAAATACCGCAGCATCTGTGAGAGAGGTGACAACCTATGCCTGGCTACCCTTGGCCCACCAGTATAAAGCTGTGGGTAATCCAGTCCTTCTTTTACTGGTCACAAATAGCTCCTGACACTGAAGAACAGGGCTCTAATCTAGAGGAAGTGAGGTTCTTAAATCCTCAAAGCTAAACTCAGCTTTTCGAGCCACTGTCCCTCACTCCTGGAGTTGCCCATTCCACAGGCCCTTGAGAGGACTGGGCCCAAATAGCCCTTCCAGGAGCCGATTGGCAGCGAAGCCTAGGGAGAAGGCACCGAATTCGGAGTGACATTAGCTTGTCTCAGCATCACAGAACATCAGGGGTTGGAAGGGACCTCAGAAGATCAACTAGTCCAACCCCCTGCCAGAGCAGGATCCCCCAGACCAAGTGGCACAGGACCATCACAGAATCACACAGTATTAGGGATTAGAAGGGACCTTGGAAGATCATCTGCTACAATCCCCCCACCACAGCAGGATCGCCTAGGCCAGGTCGCACAGGAACATGGCCAGGTGGGCTTTAATGATGAGATTTTCCAGGCATTATGCTTGCTTGGTGCTTTAGGAAGCCAATGGAAATACTTGATAGCCTCGCTCACTCCTATCACTAGATGAAGGGATCACACAGGCTGCTCTCCTCCATTCTGCTCCTTGACTCCCGCTTGTCCCTGTAGAGTGTTTTGGGGGACCTCTGGTATGTGGGATCCTGCTGGGGCAGGGGGACGGGACTGGATGGTCTTTGGAGGTCCCTTCCCGTCCCTGATGCTCTGTGATTCTGTGTGTTTGTGGCGATACCATCTTTTGAGGGAACCTGGAGGAAGTTCTATTCGTAGAGCTAAAGGCTGTTCTAGTTCCCACGCTGTCCCCGGCACCCAAAGAGATAAACCAGGAGGGCTCGTTGTTGCAGTGCCACAGAAATGAGCTGCCGCTCGCCGCTGTCTGTGCTGACGTGTTAAAAACCCATCACGGAAATGTCATAATGAAGGGAAAACTGCCTCTTACAGCTCTTGCTGTAGGCAAGCGTGCAGGGAGGAGCAAATGTCTGTGCACTACTGATACTCGCCGCAGACGGGGAACCGCGGTGACAATTAGCATGTCTGGCACCTCGTTCCAAAACGCTTGTTATTGCGGGGTTAATGTGCGATGGATTTTTAATTGGCAGGGTGTGACACAGTTCAGCTCACGGAGAGAAATGACTTTGAGGTGGTGCAGAGCACTCTGCAATTAATCGCTGGAAATGTTTACAAGCCATCAGGGCTGGGCATCGCGGATGCGCTTGTGATCTGTGAAACAGGCCGCGGGACACGGGAACTGAAATCCAATCGGAAATGAAAGCTCAATCCAAAGATATACGTCTGGAGACGTTTCAAACCCGCCTGGGCGCGCTCCCGTGCGGCTGGATCTAGGGGATCCTGCTCTGGCAGGGGGATTGGACCGGATGGTCTTCGGAGGTCCCTTCCAATCCCTGATGTTCCATGGTTCTGTGGTTTAATCATCTTGCAAATAAATTAGAATCAAATTATCTTTTATGGGGCATTTTCAGAGTGGCTACGGAGTTAGAAATAATGACTGCTCTGGCAGGGGATTGGACTGGATTGTCTTTCAAGGTCCCTTCCGTTCCTTGATGTTCTGTGATTCTGTGATTATGTTCCGGTGTGACTTGGTCTAGGTGTGACTTGGTCTAGGTGTGACTTGGTCTAGGTGTGACTTGGTCTAGGGGATCCTGCTCTGGCAGGGGGATTGGACTGGATGGTCTTTTGAGGTCCCTTCCAATCCTTGATGTTCTGTGATTCTGTGATTATGTTCCGGTGTGACTTGGCCTAGGCGTGACTTGGCCTAGGTGTGACTTGGCCTAGGTGTGACTTGGCCTAGGTGTGACTTGGCCTAGGTGTGACTTGGCCTAGGGGATCCTGCTCTGGCAGGGCGATTGGACCGGGTGGTCTTTCGAGGTCCCTTCCAACCCTGCTGTTCTGAGAGTCAGTGATGGGGCCTCTGCGAGGGCGACCCAAGGGCCAGGCGTTCGGTGGAGCCTCGCGCTTTGTTCAGCCAGCAGAGGGAGCGCAAATTACTAGCGAACTCGTGTCTTTGTCTCTTGAGGTGGTTGAGGGCTCTGGAAGTGACGCGGGTGGACGCAGTGGTGGAACTTGCAGACAGTTCTGCCTTGTGCCTGTTAAGCAGAGAACATCAGATCCCACCCATCTTTCCTAAGCGGAAAGTTGAAGGTGTTTGTTGTGTTTCTGTAGACTGATGACTCGATGTATGGAGTAGCGTTGACCCCGGCAAAACACGCACTCAGACTGACAGAGTCACGTGGAACAAATCTATATAAAACAATCATAGTCTTCTAGAGTGATAGAACATCAGGGATTGGAAGGGACCTGGAAAGATCATTGAGTCCAGTCCCCCTGAAGGCTGGTATCAAAGGGATACTGGGGGTGCGCTGGTTGGTAGTTGAATAGCAAATAATAATGGTTTGGAAAGTCTGACAAGGCATTCGATGGCAGAATTGATTCCAAAGTAAAGAGTTTGATCCCTCTGCTTGTGGTGGGTTAGCAGAAACATTCTGGCATCAAAAGGAATCATTTTATCCTTCTGATTTCTAACCTCAACTTCGGCAGAGGTGGGTTGTTTATTCCAGTAACAGCTCTGGGCCTCTGTTCTCCATTTTACAGCTCTAGCACACAAAATCCTGTGCGTCTGGCATCCTCTCATTTTGCTGTGGCAAAGATGCTGTGGTCCTCACTGGCATCCACAGTGTTAAATGTCTGTGCCACCTCCACGTTGGAATCAACAGTCTGACTAAGCGGCGCCATCCAAAGTGCCAAATCTCGCTCGGTGTGAAGGGCTCCCCCCCCAAAATGCTCAGTTTCCTTGATCCAGAGGAGCGACACGTTCGTGTCCTACTGGTTTGGGGTGCGTTTATCAGGGCTCTTTTGGCCAAAGCAATAGGTCTTGCGCTGCCTTCAGGGAACCGGTGCGATGGGCTGAGTTACTGTTTGTCACAGAATCCTAGAACATCAGGGATTGGAAGGGACCATCGAGTCCAATCCCCCTGCCAGAGCGGGATCACCCAGATCAAGTAGGGGATTGGACTGGATGATCTTTCGAGGTCCCTTCCAATCCCTGATGTTCTGTGAAAACCAGGGCATCTGAAGGGTTTGGTTGTCCCCTTTACTGGTAGGAAAGTGAACCCTTGCTCTCGTAGTTGGCACTGAAGTTCTTCCTCTCCATCTCCATGAAGCAGTCAGAAATTAGAGGCCAGACAGAATTCTTACAGTAGAGAAAAGATGTGGAGGAAAGAAGACTTGTGCCAGAAGAGGACCCTAGGGCGTTCAAACACTGAGCAGTGAGAAGAGCTCAGTGGTTGGGTATGGGCTGCGCGTTGCCAGCGCGGTGTCTTTAAGCTCAGAAGGGGTCAGATACATTACTGGTGCAGAGCTGGCGGGTTCTCTCACACAGCTTCCCAAAAGCGTGGGGTCAGGGAAGGGAGCTGGGAGGAGAGCGCGCTGCTTGCACATGCAGCATCATCACTGCGAACGCTTCTGCGAGTCCTTTAATTTCCCCGCTGTCTCTCAGCTAATAAGGAGATTCCTCCTGAGTGCAATGTGAAGTGTGTGCTGAGGCACATCTGCCGGCTGGCGGTGACCTAGTTGGCACCACCCTCGTAGATGGGTCTCAGATGAAGACTTTGCGTGGCCTGTAAACACCTCCTGAGGCTGGAGCTAAGGAGAGATGTGCTTGCATGCTGAATCCAGCCCCTGGGGGCTGCCAGGTGCGTTCGTCCTGCCTGGAGCTCCTTTAGTTGCCCTTTTCAGCCAGCAAGGATTGTGTGGAGCAACCAGTGCAACCGCCGCTCTTGTCGCTGTTCTCACTGGTGGCTGTTGAAGTCTTTACAGGGAGCAACTAACCACTCTGCTTCTCAGAGCTTAGTTCTTTGAAGAGGGAAAAGGCTCTAGCAGATCAAGAGAGGTTCTCCTTCCCCCTCTGTTCTGCCCTGGTCCTGTGCTACTTGGTCTAGGGGATCCTGCCCTGGCAGAGGGATTGGACTAGATGATATTTTGAGGTCTCATCCAATCCCTGATGTTCTGTGAATGTTGTGTCCAGCTCTGGGCCCCTCAGTCCCAGAAAGACACAGAGCTGTTGGAGAGAGCCCAGCACAAAGCCACAGAGATGATGAAGGGAGGGGAGCATCTCTCTGATGAGGAAAGGCTGAGGGAGCTGGGGCTCTTGAGTTGGGAAAATGGAGACTGAGGGGTGATCTTATTAATGTTGATCAATGTGTGAAGGGTGGGTGTCAGGAGGATAAGCCAGGGTCTGCTCAGGGGCATCTAATAATAAGACAAGGGGCAGTGGGTGTGAGCTGGAACAGAGGAGGTTCCACATCAGTGTGAGGAAGAACTTCTTCACGTTGAGGGTGACAGAGCCCTGGAAGTGGCTGCTCAGAGGGGTTGTGGAGTCTCCTCCTGTGGAGACATTTAAAACCTGCCTGGAAATGTTCCTGTGTGACCAGATCTAGGGGATCCTGCTGTGGCAGGGGGACTGGACTAGATGGTCTTTTGAGGTCCCTTCCAATCCCTAATGGGAATGGTTCTTTCTAGAAAATACCACATCTTGCCCTGGTTCCCCTTTCCTTCCTACAGCCTTGGGTGCTGCATTCCCCAGCTTGCTTGCTCTGACCAGTCCCCTGGAACCTTGTCTGTAACCTTGATGTCCAGAGGCAGCCGCGTTCCCTCTCCGGTGGCAGGCGCGTTGCTCTCTCTTTCCCCCAAGTCAGGCAGACTGAGGATTGGTTCAGACACAACTGGGTTATTACAGTGCAGGAGACAGCTACAGGAGCTGGCTGGGGCACCTTCTCGCTCTGCTCTGCACTGGTAGCACCCGATGCTCACGCTTACTGCCAGCGGTCGGGATGCACACAGGCTTGTAATTGCTCCTGGGAGAACCAAGGTCGCCGCTCATCCCGGGCACCATGATGGGAGCGCGGCAAGTCAGCGGCTGATGGAACGGGTGGCCCTAAACTGTCCAGTACAGTGTAGATTATGTTGGGAATACAGCTGAGGGACCAGCTGTTTAGTCTGGGGAAGAGCAGGCTGAGGGGAGCCCTCATTGCTCTCTACAACTATCTGAAAGGACACACTGGAGATGTTGGTGCTGGGCTCTTCTCACAGGTCATTAGTGACAGAAGCAGAGGGAAGGGCTTCAAGCTTCAACAGGGGAGGGTTAGATTAGATATCAGGAAGAAATTCTTCCCAGAGAGAGAGAGGTCAGGCAGTGGAATGGGCTGCCCAGGGTGGTGGCTGAGTCACCATCCCTGCAAGAGTTTAGAAGGTGCTTAGATGTGTTTTAGGGGTGACCTTGTAGAGGAGGGTTGCTGGTTGGACTCCATGACCCCAGGGGTCTCTTCCAAGCACAATGATCCTATGATTCTGTAATTCAGTAGAGGTTTCATTACCAGCCTTTATGCTTGATGTGTTGCTGACTGCTAAGGAAGCACAAATTTGTGTCATTACAAAGCTTAGCACTTCCTTGGCTAAGATTATTTTGTAATTATTTGGTTATTTCATTTAATTATTTGCTAGTTTCATTTACCTTAATTATTTGCTTATTTCATTTGCTGTTTCTTCAAGCAGAGGCATCTAAGTAGTGGGAAGTAAACCTTTGGAAATGAAATGCAAGTGTCATTCCCCTGTTTGAAGTGTCTTCACTATAAAAACAAACTCTACCCCTTGGTCTGACTCAGTGCAGTGATACTGAACGTTCTTGTCTTGTACCCGTCCTGTAGATGAATCGAATCTTTCTGTCTTTAGAGCTGTCAGCAGAGCACAATCATTAGCAATAAAGAGGATATAAACCGTTTAAATTAGCAGGCGCGGAGCATCAGCGCCCGCAGAGCAGCATCCGAGCTGTGTGGCAATTTAGCTGCCTTTTACAAAGGCTGTTCTGGAACTTAATTTATTATCTCGTTTTTTTAATGAGCGCTTCTGTTTCCTGGGTTTGGATATGAATGCTATTTGTCTCTCTGCTCCTCATCCCCCAATTACCTTCTGCTTAAACAACCAAAGACGTGTAGTGCTGCTATTGATCTGTTTTGTTGACAGTGGCAGGACTATATTGATTCTCCCTGTCAGGAGAATTAGCTCCAGGTAGGGACAGGAGTCATCATTTCCGTGTCCCTGTGCGCCTTGGTCTAGGAGATCCTGCTCTGGAAGGGGGGTTGGACTGGATGATCTTTCAAGGTCCCTCCCAGTCCCTGATGTTCTGTGATTCTGTGTTTTCTAGCCATCATTTGAGCTTCTTCTAGCCATCATTTGAGCTTTTCCTAGCCATCATTTGAGCTTTTTCTAGCCATCATTTGAGCTTTTTCTAGCCATCATTTGAGCTTTTTCTAGCCATCATTTGAGCTTTTTCTAGCCATCATTTGAGCTTTTTCTAGCCATCATTTGAGCTTTTCCTAGCCATCATTTTAGTATTGACCCAGATGAGGGCTGAACTAGATGACCTTTCCAGGTCCCAGTGTTCTGTGGTTCTGTGCTCATACTCCTGATTGTGATATGCACCCATCCCCAAGTAAGTCGATGCTTTTGCAGCTCATACAAAGATTGGTTTCTAGATGATATGAATCAGTGTGCTCGTGAAAGGAACAGTCTGATTGTCACAGCTCCAGCAAGGATTAGGACTTCAGCACTACAGCAGCGAAATCGCTGCCAGCACAGTGCCTTGGGATCGCTCCTTGTCAGGGCTGTGTTCAGAGTACGTGAAGTGAAAAGAGTGTGTCTGCAACGTTCGCGGTGATAAACCACGTTAATGCAAAAAAGTTTGTGATGGGATCCAAACTCCACCAGACTGGAAGTTCTAGAAGTGTTTAGAAGTTCCATGTAGCTCTGCTGTACCTTAGCTAGTTACCTAGTTAATTATGACTTTCAAATAGTTTTGAGAGTGTGTTTAGATGCTAATACAGAGATCATTATAAACAAATCATGGGAGCATAGAATCATTGGGGATTGGAAGGGACCTCAAAAGCCCATCCAGTCCAATGCCCCAACACAGCAGGATCCCCTGGATCAAGTCACACAGGAACAGAGAAGGAGACTCCACAACCCCCCCTAGGCAGCCCCTTCCAGTGCTCTGTCACCCTCCCTGTGAAGAATTTCCTTCTCAGACTGATGTGGAATCTCCTCTGTCCCAGCTCACACCCACTGCCCCCTGTCCTATTGCTAGATGATATTGAGCAGAGCCTGGCTCCATCCTCCTGACACCCACCCTTCACGTTATTTATAGACATTAACAAGGTCACCCCTCAGTCTCCATTTTCCCAGCTCCCTCAGCCTTTCCTCAGCAGGGAGATGCTCCCCTCCCTCCATCATCTCTGTGGCTCTGTGCTGGGCTCTCTCCAGCAGCTCTGTCCCCTTCTGGAACTGAGGGGCCAGAACAGGACACAGGATTCCAGATGCAGTCTCACCAGGGCAGAGCAGAGGGGAGCAGAACCATTCTCGATCTGCTGACCACCCCCTTCTGATCCAGCCCCGTCACACTGATTGTGCTGTCATTTCCTAAGCACTTTTTAGAGAAGGGCTATTTCCTTTGATTTATGTATCGCACGTCTTGTCAATAAGAGGGAAGGACTGGGAGCCATAAGAGCAGAAATCAGATTCAATATTTGCCTAACAAGTTGGAGGGCTGGTCTTTTGTAGAGTCAGCTGCAGTGAGTGTCTCGAGGCTTTTCCTTCAGCAGCATCTCCTCTTTTATCATCTGTAGCTCCCCTTCCTGATGACATAATACCCCTCTGCTTTCCAACTCCCTTCTTAGAGGCTGAATTAGTTTATCTTTCTGCAGAAAATTCTTAATCCTTCCTTCTCTGCTGACGACTTTCTCACCTGCTTATGTTCAAGAGAGGCAGATCTATCCCTTTCCTGCTCCAGCTGTACCAGCAGACGAAGGCGCCGCCTGTCACCCGTCAGGACAGCAGTTGCTGCCTGAGCTAGTGAAGCTCCTCGGATGATTGGCTCCTAACCCATTTCAGTCACAGCGTTTTAGCCTAATCAGTTTAAGGAGTCAGGCCTTTCAGCTCCACACGTTCTCGGCTGAGAGGTGCTCTAGTGAGAGCACATGTGCGGTCGGATCGGCTTCCAGCAAGAAGTAATCAGCAGGTGGTCCCAGAATCACAGAACATCAGGGACGGGAAGGGACCTCGAAAGATCATCGGTAGAAGGTTCAGACAGGGTGGGGTTTAGTCAAAAGCTGTTAAATGCTTGTGTGGCTGTAGCTGCTCATGAAAGCAGGATCCCCTGGATCCAGTTGCACAGGAACACATCCAGGTGGGCTTGAAACGTCTCCAGAGAAGGAGACTCCACACCCCCTGGGCAGCCCCTTCCAGGGCTCTGTTGCCCTCGCCGTGATGAATGATAGAGGAAGTACCCTGAGAGTGGAGCATCTGATGCTTCTCCCCTGATGTACCTGCTCCTGAGTTTACTGTGTAATACATTAATATTGGTGGCTTTTCGCATCACCAGCAGCCCAAGCCCGCCTGCACGCTCCACACCCTTGTTTCATGTACTTGGGATGTCCTTGCTTTGTCTTTGCCTTCCTTTTTCTCAGAGCAAGGAGTTTCTGCTCATGAGCAACCACGAAGACCGCAGTGATACGGTGATTTGGATTAAAATAGCCACAGAGTCACTCGGCTTGGAAAGACCACTAGGACCATCACGTGCATCCACCCCAGCTAGACAGGTTCACCCCTGCGCCACATCCCTCACCATCTCATCCAGAGGTGCTTTGAGCGCAGCTTTCTCGGCCGCCACGACCGTGTAGACACGCAGAGGGGCGCGGACTGAACGCGATGTGTGCATTGCATTGCGATGGGTTACATCACTGGTCGTGACATGATGTAACCCCGCGCAGCATGATGTAAGCGTCGTGAGACTTGGGCGGCGTGCGGAACCCCGCGTCCCTCTCTGCAGGAAGGGGTTGGCGCTCTTGGTGCGGTGGTGAATAACCCATCCCCACGTCAGCGTGTGAAGGCTGCTGTCTCGTGTCCGTCCTTCCGCTGATAGCACTTGTACTGATGGTCCCCCTTGTAACTGCCATCGATGAAGCCTCAGTCCTGAGCAGGGAGCTGCTCCTTTCCTTTCCTGAGTGCACATAGGTGCACTTGCTGTCTGGCAGTCACAGCCTTGTAATGTTTTGCTTTTTCAAATGAACCGTTCACTGCTTCAGAAAACTCTCACACACCTGGGAATCCACAGGGTGGAAACACGGTAAATTTGTTCTGCTAGTTGCACGTGGGAAGGAGAGTCGGTGTCACAGCTTCACTTTGCTTCTTTCCTTGAAACCTGCTGCGTGCTTTCACAAGGCCCTCGAGCTCTGAATCGGTTCAGCCTGTTCTTCTTTCTGGATGTGGAGAGAGCCCAGCACAGAGCCACTGAGATGGTGAAGGGAGGGGAGCATCTCCCTGCTGAGGAAAGGCTGAGGGACCTGGGGCTCTGGAGCTGGGAGAAGAGGAGACTGAGGGGTGACCTCGTTAATATTGATAAATATGGAAAGGGTGGGTGTCAGGAGGATGGAGCCAGGCTCTGCTCAGGGGCATCTGGTGACAGGACAAGGGGCAGTGGGTGTGAGCTGGAACAGAGGAGGTTCCACATCAGTCTGAGAAGGACCTTCTTCACAGTGAGGGTGACAGAGCCCTGGAAGGGGCTGCCCAGGGGGTTGTGGAGTCTCCTTCTCTGGAGACATTTCAAACCCACCTGGACATGTTCCTGTGCGACTTGATCTAGGTGATCCTGCTGTGGTGGGCGATTGTACTAGATGATCTTTTCAGGGCCTTCCAATCCCTTATTTTTGTCTTCCAGTGATGCAGAGAACTGATGGCATAGAGATACTCCACACCCTTCAGTTCCAAAAGTAGCCCCTTAAGTGTCACCTGTCATTTATCCAGCTTCATAAACTCTCTCTGAAGACACTCATGGTCTCTCTGGTCTTGGCACATCTAGTTTCTGGAAAATTGTGCAGTATCACAAATCACCCCTTTTTTCCAGGTCATTAACAAATGTTAACATCAGATTAAACATCCCTGGAGACATTTAAAACCTGCCTGGCCATGTTCCTGTGAGACTTGATCTGGGTGGCCCTGCTGTGGCAGGGGGATTGGATTAGATGATCTTTTGAGGTCCCTTCCAGTCTCTAAAGAGTCTGTGATAACTGCTGAGGTGATGGAGGGTCAAAGTCTAATAAGGAGGCAACAAGAGTGTTGTTCAGAAAGCCAGCCAGAGTAAAGGTGTGGTCAGGCAGGGGATGGGCTGCCCAGGGTGGTGCTTGAGTTGCCATCCCTCGATTCTGTGATACTGGCTTTTTTTGGTTTTGGGTTTTTTATTATGTGGAAGGGAATGAAAGCTCAGAATTTCATTGAAACCTCGCTGGTCTAGGTTTGTTTGCTGCTGGTTTCGTTCCTGTGTTACAGCTGAGTAGCAGAAGACAACACAGTTGCAGTGGCTGTTATTCCAACGCCATTAGCAACAACAAAACCCTTTGGGTTGTGGCTCCTGTGTCTGTGGAGCAGTAACATTGTGCTCTCAGTGGCTCCAGCTGCAGCGCACACCGAGAGAAAACTCACCAGCATTCCAGACCACAGCCAACATGGGGATGCTGCCCCACAGCCAGGAACGCTACCACAGGGGAGGTTTAGACTAGACATTAGGAAGAATTGTTTCCCAGAAAGGGTGCTCAGGCACTGGCGTGGGCTGCCCAGGGAGGTGGTGGAGTCGCCATCCCTGGAGGTGTTTAGAGGTCATTTGGATGAGGTGCTGAGGGGTGTGGTTTAGGGCTGAACCTGTAAGGTGGGGTAGCTGGGGGGACTTGCTGATCCCAGGGGTCTTTTCCCACCAGAGCAATTCTGTGAAATTATGTGCCTCCCCTCAGCTGTTTTCTGGATAGCAACAACTTTCAGTCAGCTCATCCCTCAGTTTCCCAAGCTTTAAATGAAGTTATCTCTGCCACGAAGTCACTGTACAGCGGTGGAACACGTTAGGTATCAGCCAGTGAATCTGCTGCCGTCTGGTCTGTCTCTTTGTGGAGGGCTACAAGCACCTTTGAAAAGAGGGATGCGATGTAATTGTTTGTTGGCTGCTAAATAATTGTTCACTCCCATTTTGTAAGAGTTATTAATTCTGTCACTGGTGTGGGAGATCCTTTTCTCCCTCTCTGGAGACACTTGAAACCCACCTGGCCATGTTCCTGTGTGACCGGCTCCGGGGGATCCTGCTGGGGCGGGAGGATTCCACTGGATCTTCCGAGGTCCTTTCCAGTCTCGAATGTGATGCCGTGGTTCTGTGAACCTTGAAAACAAATATAAACCCAATAAGTTTTACCCTTCACCCTGTGTTAAGTCATCGTAGCACATATTGTAGCCAAAACTTTGCCGTGAATAAAAATCCTTGCAAACAGTAACTTAAGAGCCTCTGAAACTAGCACTCGATGATCTCTTGGGTCCCTTCCAACCCCTAACATCCTATGATCCTATGAATGGAGAAATGAGTAATAGCTCATGTAGAAATCACAGGAGCATTAGGGATTGGAAGGGACCTCGAAAGATCCCCTAGTCCAGTCCCCCTGCCACAGCAGGATCCCCTAGAAATGAAACAGCTGCCTCACAGGGTCAGTGGTACTTCTAAAGGAGCAGCTTTGCTGCACAGGCTGAGCACACCCAGACCTCGAGGGCTCCCAGATGCAGTGCGTTGCTTTGACACGGCCCTGTGTCACTGCTGGGAAGAAAGGCAGTCTTCTTCTTGCAGCCTGCCCTCTCGGTGACCTCCACCAGATGAGGGAAGTGTTTCTCACCCTCCCAGCATAACCGAGTCCGCTCTGTTTGACAGAGGACTGGACCGAGCCTCAGATGCTTTCTAATTGAATAGTGGGACGCTCCTTGAGAAGCATAAAGCTACCTCTCAGCTGTGTCAGTGAATTAAGGCAGAAGCACGTACTCTTCTGGGGGAGCGCCGGGCAGCGCCGTCGGTGTGCACGCGAGGCAGTGCCTCAAGCAGCTCCCGTGTCTCTGCTAAGCTGGTGCAGCCGACGAGGTGCAAATGCAGGCGTGCCAGCGCGTCGGAGCCGCGACGCTGCCGCACGGGAGCACAGCGCCGGCTTGCGCCCCTCTCGCTCCCCTCCGCAGCAGGGCTGCTTCCTTTGGCCACACTACCCAGTATCTCACCGTCAGGCTGAGAGACTGAAGTGGCTGAAGTACTTAAAACATGCAAGAGCAAGTACGGTTTTGTGCTGCGTGGGCTGGCTCTGTGCTGGGAAATCCTCGGGCTCGTGTGTGGCTTTAGGCAAGTCCTGTGGACTTCCAGTGAGATCCCAGTGTACGTAAGGAAGGGTGCTCAGGCCCTGGCATGGGCTGCCCGGGGAGGTGGCTGAGTCACCACCCCTGGATGTGTTTAAAGATCGTTTGGATGAGGTGCTGAGGGGTCTGGTTTAGGGATGGCAACTCAACCACCTCCCTGGGCAGCCCATGCCAGTGCCTGACCACCCTTTCTGGGGAAACATTCTTCCTAATTTCAAGTCTAAACCTACCCTCTTGTAGTGTGAACCCCTTCCCTCTTGTTCTATCCGTGATTGCTTGTGAGAAGGGACCAGCACCAACCTCTCCACAACGTCCTTTCCAGTAGTTGTGGTGAGGTCTCCTCATTAGGAGGAGTTATGGTGTAACTACATAACCTGGGTAACTAGACTTTGCTGAAAGAGTTAAATAATGATGGCCCAGCACTACCTAAGTAAAGGGTGGATGCTTTCACAGAAGCCCAAGAGAGATCCACGTTCCATTAAAGGTTAATGTGAATGGCTGTGTAAAAAGAGAATCACAGAATGTCAGGGACTGGAAGGGACTGTGAAAGATCACCCAGTCCAATCCCTCTGCCACAGGAGGATCCCCTAGATACAGATGCACAGGAGCATGTCCAGGCGGGTTTGAAGCATCTCCAGAGCAGGAGACCCCACCATCCCCCTGGGCAGCAGCCAGTTTTAGTATCTAAAAGATCTAAAGGTCCCAAGTACACTTTGTCTGCAGTCAGCTGAACGCCTGCTGGTGGAGTTGCTTCTGCAGAGTCTCCCTGTGGGCACCGGCAGGCACCGCTTGGAAAGCATGAGCTGAATGATCAGCTCTTAAAACTGCCTCTAATTACCTGATGCAGCTACTTTAATCCTTCATTCTGAAGGCAGCCTCGGCTTGCAGTTGCCTGTGGAGGATTCAGGAAGCAAGGGTGGACCCTGGAGAGTGCGGTGCTGTTGCGTCGCAATCGGGAGAGCAGCAGTTTGGCACCGCGGGCACTTTTGGTTTCGATGTTTACGGGATCTCTGACACCTCGAAGGGTGTGTGCTGTGAGAAGGTGCCAAGGGTGTGCTGGCTGCCAGGACTTCTAAATAAACCACACGGACCCCACACCTTTACAGAAGAAAGTCTTGGTTTGGATTATTTCTGCAGAGAGATAGAGGAGGACCACAAGATGCTGCAAATGGGCACTTAGAAAAAGTGAACCTCTAGCCAAAAACTGGAAGTCTGATTTAGGGGGTGTAACAAGCAAGGAGGTCAGGCGCAGACCTGGGAAAATAAATTAAGCAGATCTAGACTTCATAAAAGTCCTGGAAGGGGCTGCCCAGGGGGGCTGTGGAGTCTCCTTCACTGGAGAGGTTTAAAACCCACCTGGCCGTGTTCCTGTGTGACTGGATCTAGGGGATCCTGCTGTTGCAGGGGGACTGGACTAGATGGTCTTTCGAGGTCCCTTGCAGTCCCTAATGACTCTATGATTCTAATAACGTGCTAGGTGAGTCCTGAAAACTTTCCCACGATGAAATGGGGTTGCAGGGGATCCTGCGAGACAGAGGGAGCGCTTCCGTACCAAGCGCAAAGCAGCTGAAGCAGCAGCTGATCCATTTCTCCTGCCATGGGAGGCTTCAGGACAGTTACCTAAGGTGCCAGCTCTGGGACAGTCTAGATGCACAGACGTTATACGCAGGCGTACACCCAGCTGGGTGGTGTTAGGTCATGGGCTGGACTCGGTGATCTTGGAGGTCTTTTCCAGCCTCACCAATTCTGTGATTAATTCATGAAGCAGACTGCTCCTTTCCCATAACTCTTGAGACCATGATGCCGACAAGGAAATGAACGGTTAGGCGGTGACTGTGATTCCTGTGCTGCTTAGTGGCCACGTTTCCTTTCTAAGCTACATTAGAAGCTCAGTTTCCTCCTCGTGTCTCATTCTTCCTCACATAACCTGTTGCCTTACAGAGGGCTGCTCCCTGCAGGCGTGAGCACAGTCTGATAGAATCCAGCTCCTGGGGTCCAGTGGTACTGAGGAGGCAGCTCAGGACTAGAGTTTTCTGTAGCCAGAGCGCAGAGGGGCTGCCCAAGGAGAAGGGTGGAGAAAGCTGAGCTCCCGTGAGTGCAGGCTGTGTCGCATGTGCGCGCGTGTCTGTGTGTGGGTGCCGGTGTGGGTGTGTGTGTGCCCTTCAGGTGGACACACGTGAAAGCGCGTGGCTGCCTAAATCACCGCGTAAATAAGCACGCGTGTTTGGCTGCGGTAAGTAACTCTTTTCTACGTTGTTCCGAGGAGCCAGCAGAGCAGTCTGACGTGAACTGAGGCTGCTGTTGGACCCATTTCCTGTCTGGGCTGACTCAACTTGATTTCTCGCTTGTTTGCAGTTTGTTGTCTCAAGCAGATTCTTGCTCACGTAGGGAGCGGGGCCTTGGTGCTTTGCATTGGGCCACTTGCCCTGCACCAGGCTCGGTGAGCCCTGCACCAGGCTCGGTGAGCCCTGCACCAGGCTCGGTGAGCCCTGCATTGGCAGTGGCTTCGTGCAAAATCCAGGGTGCTCCTCCTGCTCGGTAAATCCCGCTGGGGACGAGTACGAGGTGGAGTCGCTGACGCTGGTGCCTGGAGCTTTATCTGGCCAAGGTTACGGAACAGACCGAAGTCAATTGCATTTCTTGTGTAGCAGCCATCGTGTGGTAGCGTTTGAATCGACCTTTTTGGTTTCTCTTCTTCTTTTTTAATTACTTTTGGTTCTGCAGAAGTCACTCTTCTCTGAAGTAGCTGCGTTGTCACAGACTATGATGCATTTTTTCCGATGTTTTCAATTTGTTCTTCTTGGCATTTTAAGTTCATGGGCGGTTTGCATCTTTTTTGTTGTTTTGAGATTTGCAGAGTAACCGACTTTGACCTTTTTGTTCCATCTTTTTGTACTAGTGGTTTGGTTTTTCTTTTTTTCATTTTTGAGAACCTGCTCTTTTTGAATTCTCTTTTTTTCCCTTTATTCTCCTCCTGACTATGATCCTAGGAGCCAACACAAAGAAAAGCGCAGATGATATAACCAGTAATGATCGTGGTGAAGATGAAGGTATTTTTTGTTTTTTCAAAGCTCAACCCTGATGCATGAACGTGAAACCTTTTTACTTTTCAAACTCTAATGCTAAAAGTAGTTGTTACTGTCATTGCTGTTATCTCCACGTGAATCTGGGTCCATTGCTTGCAGCAGCACCGGGCCGAGTGCCTCCTGTTTTCTTCTTTAGCGGTTACTTGCCTTGTTCTTGCCTTTTTCGAGCTCTGGAGTAGCGCAGAGACGGCCGCAGGCCCTCTGTGACGCGGGTGCACCACTGAGGCAGCAACACGTGCGAAGGAGTGACACAAACAGCGGTTGAAACCACGTCCCCCTGTTCTTTCTTAGACTGAGAAAATGGGAGTTAATGTAGTGCATGTGCTCTTTGCTCTCCACGCGACACACGTTGCAAACGCACCTCCCTGAAATTCCTGAGCAGAGCTCACCCACCTGCTGCCCCCACTCCCGCCGTGTCTCCCGTGCACACGCTGTCCGCCGAGGCAGCCCCGTTGTGCTTTGTCTTCACGGTTTTTTTACGTGTTGGGGGGGGGGGGTGTCTCACAGGATGTGGTTTGTCTCAAAAAGAAAGGGAGCAGTTGATGCGGCTTTGTTGCTTGACTTCTGTAGGCAGCCAGCCTCTGAGGTGTGGTGGTTCTCATGCTGACCGCACGCCCGCTGCAGCCAGGGGCGGTCCTTGAGCTGACTTCTTTCAGAGACAGGCTGTAGTCCCTACAAGGAAATGGCCAAGTCCGCGGTGAAGTTGCCCCAAAATGTTGTGCCAGGAAATACTCTTTCCTTGCCTTGGCCCAGCAGAGCCCTTAGAATGCATCCCAACAGAGAGAATTCATGACGTCTTCTTCTGTTCTCGCTCTTCCCTTTCACCACAGTCACGCAGACGACTTACCGTACTGGACTGTTCATCCAATTAAGGAACATTTTCCAATGAAGTGACAAGACTGCAACCGTGGGCATTTCATTGGCCTGGCTTGCCCCTCAGTTCAAGAAGAACATGGAGCTGCTGGACAGAGTCCAGCACAGAGCAACAAGGATGATGAAGGGAGTGGAGCACCTCCCTGATGAGGAGAGGCTGAGGGAGCTGGGGCTCTGGAGCTGGGAGAAAAGGAGACTGAGGGGTGACCTCATGTCTATAAATATGTGAGGGGTGGGTGTCAGGAGGATGGAGCCAGGCTCTGCTCAATGTCATCTAATGATAGGACAAGGGGCAGTGGGTGTCAGCTGGAACAGAGGAGGTTCCACATCAATATGAGGAGGAACTTCTTCCCAGTGAGGGTGACAGAGCCCTGGCAGGGGCTGCCCAGGGGGGTTGTGGAGTCTCCTTCTCTGGAGACATTTCAAACCCACCTGGACATGTTCCTGGGTGACTTGGTCTCTGTGATCCTGCTCTAGTAGGGGGACTGGACTAGATGATCTTTTCAGGCCCCTTCCAGTCCCTAATGTTCTGTGATCCTGTCATCTCAAGTGATAGTCCCGGTCTTGTTTCCTGCTTTCTTCTATCTGTTGTTCTTTTATCTGAAACATTCTTCCTCTCACATGTACTGGAGCATGGACACTATCTCCTGTTTTTAGGAGTTCAGCTCGACTGTAGCTGCTCCATATAAAAAACACCACCGCAGAAATCTCTGCCCCTTGAGTCTCACCAGTTGCCCTCTACTGCACCACTTGCACTGGTGAATTCCACTGTTTCTTGCAGCGAAGTGCTGTGCAGCAGGCTCCGCAGTGATGGTTATTTGCTGGCTATCACCTTCGTGCTCCTGCGCAGCGTGTGCATTTTCCAAATGAGGACATAATCACAGACTCACAGAACATCAGGGATCGGAAGGGGCCTCGATCATCCAGTCCAATCCCCCTGCCACAGTGGGATCACGTTTTCTCTGCCAAATTCTGTAGTTAACTTTAAAGCAAAAGAGGAGCAGCAAGCAAACCCAAAATGCCTTTCAAAGCTTCAAACAGATACTGGATTTTGAGCACCTTAGTCTTCAGACTTCTTAAAAAACTACAAAATGTTAGAGGCACCTGGTTAACAAAGGCCTCCGCTTCGGATCCAGGCACAAAAAGCCTGGCGCTCATCTTCTTTATATGAAACTAATCACATTCCCACTGAGGTGGAAGAGGAAACCTCCCACTGAGTTTAGTGGTGGAAGATTCAACCCCGAGGTAGAACTAAGTAATAAGGAAAGATTAAATACAACAAATCATTCCGTAAGACTTAGGAGGGTAATGCAGCAGCACAAATAACTGTGATAAAGAATAGTTGCTTTGAGTTTTGAGGGCTTATCTGTGTCCTCAGAGAAGCAGCACTTCCATGTGTTTTCATAGAATTGGGGATTGGAAGGGACCTCAAGATGTCCAGTCCCCCTGATGCAGCAGGATCCCCTACATCCAGTTGCAGAGGAACATGTCCAGGTGGGTTTGAAACCTCTCCAGAGGAGACTGCACAACCCCCCCTGGGCAGCCCCTTCCAGGGCTCTGTCACCCCCACCATGAAGAAGTTCCTCCTCATATTGATGTGGAACCTCCTGTGTTCCAGCTGACACCCACTGCCCCTTGTGCTATCACTAGGACACACTGAATGAACACAGTGCTGTCAATTCCACACAACCCCTAGAAATAGGGAGGTAAGCAAGCAAATAAATAGAGAAAACAAGAAATAAATTAAGGGATGGATAGATAAAGGGAGGGACGTAAAGAATAAATACAGAAATAGGTGAATAGATTAACAGATGAATAAATGGATACATATAAAAATTAAAAATATTCAAATGTTTATTTTTAATATTCTAAATATTTAGACTTTTATTCCAATATAAATCTTTAAACTAAATAAGTGCACATATCAATAATTGTTTTTAGAACTAGAGACCCAGTTGTTTACCTGTTTGAAAGCCATCCAGAGCCTGTCTGCAGGTACGAAGATCAGCCGTGCCTTTAGCAAGGATTCACTCAAGGCTGCTCTTCGAGGCTGAGCTGCCGCCACACAGAGATCTGCAACAAAGACGACATCCTGTGATAGCAACCTAAACCATCTAGGCCTTGATTTGCTGAAAAGTCACCGCGTTTGCTAACTCCTGCGTTGTTTGGAAGAACAAACTATTCACTGTGTTTACTTAGAACTGTAGGATCATTGGGGTTGGAAGGGACCTCGAAAGGTCATCTAGTCCCATCCCCAGTTCTGTGAGAACCATTTGATTTAGCGATGCGGTAACTCCCCGAACTCTTGGGATCCACCGAATTCCGCCGCGGTGTCTCGGCGAGGGATGGGGAAGTCAGGATCGTGACTGGGATTGGATTGTTAGATGTGCAGCTGTTTGTAAATTGGCAAACAGAAGACAAATGTTCTAAACAAGGACAAATGTTCTAAACAAGGACAAACGTTCTAAACAAGGACAAACGTTCTAAACAAGGACAAACGTTCTAAAAAAGGACAAATGTTCTAAAAAAGGACAAACGTTCTAAAAAAGGACAAACGTTCTAAAAAAGGACAAACGTTCTAAAAAAGGACAAATGCTCTAAAACCGGCCAAAATTCCAGTTCCTAGCTGGGTTTTTCTCTTCAGGCTCCTAGATGCTTCTATTCAGTGGAAGTCCTTGTAGTGCTGAAGGCGCTGTAAGGTTCTCGAGAGCCCCCTGGGGAAATACTGCTTCGGGTAACCAAGAAACCCAGTCAGGCTGCTGTAGGCTGCCAGGACGATCCTGACTGCGAGGGCTGAGCTGAGCAGCGTGGTGGTGCTGCCACCCGCACGGTGGGCGGTAGCGAAGGGTGCTCTGGGCGCTGTGCTCACGCCGTGTTGCCGCACATGTTATCACTTTGTTATGTTTTCCTTGCTTGCGTTTTTGCAGACATTCATGATCAGAACAGCAAGAAACCCGTTATGGTCTACATCCATGGTGGATCTTACATGGAGGGTACTGGCAATATGATTGATGGCAGCATTCTTGCGAGTTACGGAAATGTCATTGTTGTCACTCTCAATTACAGGCTGGGGGTGTTAGGTAAGTGGCTGCTTTATTCATCGCTCCTCTATGTGATTTTTTAATCTGTCTACTGATTGATCACAGGTCATGGGGCAATGTTGTTGTTGTTGCAAACAGAACATTCCTGCAGGTGGAATTTTGAGTACTGGGCTACACTTTGTAGAACCTGAGCCGTGGGATATTGGTTTTGACATCTTCCTTCACCTGAGACAAAAATGACTGGTATTTGTGGTTATATTTGTGTCAGTTTGGGTTGCATTTGTCATCAGACCACAACTGCTTTTGGTTCAGTCAGTTTATGTTAAGTTTGTCGTGAGATCACAA
>VXBP01004769.1:99037-178738 GCA_013400115.1 Rhinopomastus cyanomelas | reverse complement strand
GCTCCAAATCATTCATAGTTTGGCAAACTTTCTCAAAGATATCCTCTCTTGTAGTTGTTCCTTTGATGCTTTTCAGTGCAGCAAGCTCCTTGGTGACTTCGAAAGACTCATTTGTCCCATGAATAAAAATTAGAAGTTGTGCAGAATCACAAACATCACTGCNTTAGAAGTTGTGCAGAATCACAAACATCACTGCTTTCGTCGAGTGCCAATGAGAAATAGCGAAGTTTTTTTGAGGAGTTTTGCAACTGCAGGTTCAAATTTTCCCACATTTCTTCAATCCTTCGTGTAATTGTAGGTCCTGAAAGACTCACTGTAGTTGGCAACAGAAAGAAGACATTCTTTAACAAATTCTCCCTCTATGAATGCTCTGCTGGTGCGCCCTATGAGCCTGGCAACTTGATAGCTTGCTCGAAGTGATGATATATTGAGCTGCTTTTGCTTCACAAAAGTATTTTACTGAGTTCCCAATCCATGTTTCAGTCTTAATATTTTCTCACTTGTCTGACCACAGAATCATATTTATCTTTATGTTGAGTTTCGTAGTGTTGACGCAAATCGTATTCCTTGAACACAGACGCTGAATTCTGGCATATCAGACAAACAGCTCTTTCTTTGTACTCTGTGAAAAAATAATCAGAAATCTACTTTTCTTGGAATACCCTGCACTCAGAGTCCATTTTTCTTTTTTTGACATGATGGTGTGCATGCGTCCCACTGGTGCTGGCTGGTTTTTGCTGCCTGGCTTGTCCTGTCTGGGAGCTGGAGGGAGAGAGGGAGAGATGAGGGAGCCATCCACCTCACTGATGCCGCAGGTCCCCTCCTCAGCCTGGCCGCGCAGTCAGCAGGAAGTCATCTGCGGCTGCTAGGTTCCCCCCCCCACACACCCCCCGGCGGGGAGTTCTGTAAATATCGACGGGCCGCATTGAAGACCCTGGGGGGGCCGAATCCGGCCCGCAGGCCAGAGTTTGAGGACCCCTGGTATGGCTAGTCAACATGCAGCTAGCTTCTAGTGAAGCACAAACAGATGTCTTCTGTACAATTTCCATTGTCTTCTAAAGCATCATTCCTTTTCTTCTTCTTGATGGAGGAAGTATATTTAACAGTCTGAGATGGAACACCTGCCTTCTTCTCTGTGGGTTTTAGACAATAATTCTTTCTTGTGCACTAGACCAACCTGTTCTGCCCACAGAAGCTGGCCTGACTTTAAAGGCTAACTCAGCTCCTTATTTTCTGAGCCCTTTCTTTCAGGAATGCTTACAGCTGAAAGTGTTGAAAGCATAGCGTTTGGAAAATTGAGTGCTTTAGAAGCCTTAAAAAGTCAAACTGAAAAAAAGAAAGAAAATCCCCATCTCTACTCATTTGTATGAACATGTGTAATGATAGTCAATAGCTACTGTAGTTGATAAAATACACAAATTAATAACAGGAAGGGCTCACTAGATTATTGCAGCAGATATAAGTGCATAGAGTGAAATAGCGAATTTAAATTTTATATATTATAATTTTGTCCTTTTGTCCCTTGTTTTAATTAGAATCTTGGTTTATTGGTCTATTTCTAAAGCTCTAATTAAAAATTTGCTTTGAAATTATATACTTTGTTGCATAATATTGAATTTTAAGAGTTGCAGCCTAGCTGTGCAGAAATCTCTGCCAAGTCAGCAGAATGACAAGTGCAGAATTTCTGCAAAGAAAGTAATAGATTTGGAGCAGAGGCTCAGCCCCAAGACAGAGAGAGACTTAACTAAGGGTAGGGGAAAGGAGAAAGCATGAAAAAAGTACATTAAAACTTTAATTTCCTTTATTATTTTATAAGGAGGAATAGACATTTGATCCAGTGCGGACAATTTTTGAAAAGCAAGGCTAGAATGTTAATGGTTGTAAATACTGTACTTTTGGAAAAATATGTCAGAAGTCTGGGATGTAGACCCTGCATGAGTATTCCAGCCAGAATCCATAGATGTAGAAGTGATGCAAGAACATATGAATTGCAAGAACAAAATTGTAGTAGAAAAAGTGTCCAAGATGTGTAGTAGACTTTACTATATCAGTCTGCTATACTATAAATTTTCTTCACCTATCTCCTTCCATCTTTTAAATTATCTTCTTACTTGCAGATCTGCACTTTCATTACATCAGCTGACACCAGATTATGCTCACTGCTTCAGACTTAGATAATTTCTAATGGAGGTAGTAACTATATCTCCATGAATATGTGAATGTCACAGTTACGAGTATGCACACACACTTGTTCATACAGACTATCACAGTCTTAAAGGCAAAAGTACACAGCTTTATGTCTTATTTGGCCAGGTGGAATTCAGGCAGTCAGTAAAGGAAACAATACATTATGCTTCCTTTGCTTTTTTTTTCTCTTGCTATTTTATGAGCCTAAAACTGACAAGCCCACTGTGGTCTACCCCACAACTTTTAGATGCTTGTATAGGAATCCAGAAGAAATAAATGTTTAGGTTGGGTGCACTCTAGTCTGTTTAAAATAATTTGTGGCTGTCTTAGTCTTGGAGTAGTAATTATTGATCAACTTCTTTTCTTCATTCTTTTTAAAAAAGAGTTGTGAACTTGGCTTATTCACTACCACTTCAAAGCTGATGAGGTTGATGACCTTGATAACAGGAGGGTCACAGACTCACGGAGTGAGTATTGGGCATGGAAAGACATTTGATTTTAGGTAGTTTGTTGAAATGCATTTTAGAAGTTTAATTGCTGGTACGAATAGCAAAGATATCAGAGCAAGGAGTCAAAGGAAAAACCATACTTCGTGTCTGTTTGCTGATTAATGTGTCTTTTGTGGCAGTGGTGTGTATTGCTGTGTTTGTCATTGGAGATGCCTACTGTTAGTGTCGAGAAATTCCTGCAGTTTTGAAGTGTAACTCTAATCCTCTTTCGACTGTCCATCTTTTATCTCGGGATCAGTCACTGGACAGGTCAGAAGTCCTGCAAACTTGCTGATGACTGACTCAATGCCCTCATCCAGATCATCTATGAAGATGTTAAAGAGGATGGGGCCCAGTACTGATCCCTGAGGGACACCGCTAGTGACCAGTCGCCAGCTGGATGTGGCACCATTCACCACCACTCTCTGGGCTCGGCCCTCCAGCCAGTTCCTAACCCAGCACAGAGTGTTGCCATCCAAGCCATGGGCTGACAGCTTAGCCAGCAGTTAGCTGTGGGGGACGTGTCAAAGGCCTTGCTGAACAATCTTGCTGAAGATCTACATCTGTGCCTTTGAAGCGGAGGCAAACTTTGGGGAAGCTGAGCACTGTGGGGACGAGCAGCAGTATGACATTTTGCAGGCTTGCGGGGACCATGCGAAGGACCACTGAATACCAATGAGCAAAAGACATGTATGTAGAAGCAAAAAAAAAAAAAAGAACTAGGTAATAAAAGGAAGCTTGATTTGCTAGTAGTAGGCTGAAAAAGAAATACTGTGGTGTGTGTTTGTCCATTACAACTTTGCACCAACAATTGGTGCCCCATGTGAAGAATTTATGACCATGGATGCTGAGCAGTGGTGACAGGAATTTGTGATTGCTGATGCCGAGTGGTGGTGGTGGGGATTTATGACCATGGATAAGACATAAAGATGGAATGTTGGATTAGCTAAGCAGGGTTGGGCCTGGTTTGTAGTTGGATGGGAGACAGTCTAGGTACAACCGGTGCTGTAGGGTTACCTGGCTCCAGCAGGGGCAGGGTTGACTTAGATGATCTTTCGAGGTCCCTTCCAAATTGTAACATTCTGATTCTGTGATTCAAGGATGACAAGTGGTGGTGATGTAGCCCAGCGTAGCTACAGAGATGACAGTAAAGAGCTGACAGTCTGGACAAATAGAAGACACTGAGAAAAAGATGAGCTGCTGGGGACAACATGGGTCAGCATATGACTAAAAACCAGGACCACCTTTGTGGGACAGGAGATGGACCTCATCTTCGCAGGAATGAAGATGGGACAATAATCATGCTTGTGGGGACGAAGGTGAGCAGCAGAGGCACCATGGGGAACAAGCTTAGCACAGAGGAGAAAGCTGTGTTAAAGCTGACACAGAGTCATTTAAAGCAGTGTAACATCAACTCTCATGTTCTGCCCTGCTTACTGCGATGGGTTTCTACAGCCATCCCAGACGTGAATGCAGTGGCTATTTTCCAGGCACAGACCTGGGAACAGGGGAGTGTTAAACTTTGGAGTGCTGCAACAACTGGTGTTGTGCAAGCAGTGCAGCAACTAACACTTTGGCATGCTATGGAGACTGATAAATCTCCCCAGTGGGAGAGATCTCTGGAGCCTATGCAACAATCTACAGTAACTTTTCAGGCAAAGAAAGAGCTTGACCACCCCTTAAGAAAGAGGAAGCCAGCCACTCTCTTAAAATCTTCAACTGAGGATCCATTTGATTCAGGAGGGTGAACTTTGAGAGCTAATTAAATTTATGTCCCATTGACTCACACAGAGTTCATGCAAGAGTTAACAAAGAAGAAAATTTCATGATACTTGGGAATAAGTGCGTGCAAAGGCAAAAAAAGTTGATGATATACATGTTTTACAAGGATTTGTTGTTATTTATGAGCTGCAGAAAGAAGCACAGTGGCAAGCTATATAACTTGGTAAAAGATCTCTGTTGAACAGTGAAAGAGAATCATAGAATCATTACGGATTGGAAGGGACCTTGAAAGATCATCTAGTCCAATCCGCCTGCAACAGCAGGATCACCTAAACCAAGTCACACAGGAACCTATCCAGTCGGGTCTTGAATATCTTCAGTGAGGGAGACTCCACAACCCCCCTGGGCAGCCTGTTCCAGTGCTCCATTACCCTCACCGTGAAGAAGTTCCTTCTCAGGTTGATGTGGAACCTCCTGTGTCCCAGCTTACAACCATTGCCCCTCGTCCTATCACTACATGACAACGAGAACAGCCCAGTTCCATCCTCCTGACACCCACCCCTCACATATTTGTAGACATTAATGAGGTCACCCCTCAGTCTCTTCTTCTCCAAGCTAAAGAGACCCAGCTCCCTCAACCTCTCCTCATAAGGGAGGTGCTCCACCTCTTTTATCATCTTCATTGCCCTACGCTGAACTCTCTCCAGCAGCTCCACATCCCTCTTGAACTGAGAGGCCCAGAACTGGACACAATACTCCAGGTGTGGTCTCACCAGGGCAGAGCAGAGGGGGAGAAGAACCTCTCTTGATCTGCTAACCACTCCCCTTCTGATCCACCCCAGGATGCTGTTGGCCCTCTTGGCCACAAGAGCACATTGCTGGCTCATAGTCATCTTGTTGTCCACCAGGACCCCCAAGTCCCTTTCCCCTACACTATACTCCAACAGGTCAGTCCCCAGCTTATACTGGTACCTAGAATAGTTTGAGAATTCCTTCTACCTAGAACTTTTTACATCCCATTGCTAAAACATGGGACTGTAAATCTAAGAGTTGTGAATTCAGACCCTAGATCAAACACTAAACCTTATCACAAGGTGACTTGATCTGTAAGAACTGAAGTTGTTAAGCTGAAATGAATTTTTGCATGTATTTTATCTTAGACTGAGACTTTTAAAACCCGCCTGGATATGTTCCTATGTGACTTGCTCTAGGTGATCCTGCTGTGTCGGGGGATTGGACTAGATGATCTTTCAAAGTCCCTTCCAATCCCTAATGATTCTATGACTCTGTTATCAGAAAACCATATAGAGAACAGAGCCATGGTATGGATGTCCCCCACAGCCAGCATTCAGGGGGGCCAATGGCTGGCAGTTCCCCCCCGCCCCTTCCTTTCTTACTGCCCAATGTTGAGAAGCGGCAATCCAGGACTACTTGCCCTCCACCCCTCCCCTCCACAATGAGAGGCACCAGTTGCTGGAGGATTCACCCTTTCCCTGCCACCATGACTCATCATATATTGTTGGATTTACCTATAAGTTTGTTTCTCAGTGAGCACTAGAGTATTTGTTTGCCCTGTTAAAATGGTTATTGCTATTGCAAAAAAAAAAACCAAAAAAACCCAAAAAACAAAAGAGAGGAATTCGTTAATAACCTGGGATGGAGGGTACGCTTGTGTTTCCACAGGTGGATGAGACACTCAGTTACTGAGTCATTATGATTTCACAGGACAATGGGAGGTCACTTCCTGAGACATTTGGGTTTCTCATTTACCTAAGCAATCACTGTCTCCTCAAGAACCAGAATTGTTAGGATCAGTACAAATGGATTTGTGTTTGTACTTTGGTTATAGTGGGGAAAACTTATTGTATGGTTGGTGGGTAAACACCGTGTTCCTTGGATGGATTGATCCCTATTATATATTTGATCCAAAATATAACAGTGATAACCAGTAAGCATATACGTTATGGTAGAATCAAAAGAAGCATGCGTGGATTTGATAGCAACTGTAAGGATGAAGTTAATTTTTGGAACACAGAGAAGATAACAGAAACTGAGAAAAGCTTGAGAATGTTGTAAGGAAGTGCAATACAGCTCTGTGTTTTTATTAATAGTTTACTAACAACTTCTAACCAAAAATAACTCGTGTAGACAAGAGACCCTATAAAAAGGAACTAACTGTAAGTTGAAGATGATGAAAAATGGTTAAGTTGCCGAGTGGAAGGAATTTAACGAGATGGATAAAATCCATAATTAAAGCAGGATTTGTTTGTGTGGGTATAATTTTATGCATTATTGTATGTGTACCATATTTTATGCAATGTGTCCAGCACTTCATTAATAAGCCTGTGAAAGCCATACTTGTTGTTAATGCAGAAGGGGGGGCTGTGGCAGAGCGAAATACTGAAGAAGTAGTTGATAAGGAACTCAAGGCCATGTTAAAACTAATAAAACATAAGCCATGAGAGATTTGAAGTAAAGGAACATGCTGCCATGGAGAGAAGATTAGAAGAAGAAGAAAAGAAGGCGCAAGTGAAGATTTGAATATGGGAACTGCTGCCACCTGGGCATAGGGGGTTGGAAAAGGATTGCAAAATATGTAAACTCTGCTTGCTTGCTAATTAACCTAGCAGATCACTCTAAATCAATCCATAAATGCACATAAGAATTGATGCAAGCTACACAGAAAATGCAAGAAGATGGGGATTTTTTGGGTCACATGAGTGGGGCATAGGAGGTTGTTTAATGGGACTGGTAAATACTGGATTGTTAATATTATGTATATGGTATGTGATACTACTTGTTGTGCTGTGTTTGTTTTCTGGTCTGCAAAGGGCACTACAGAAGATGATAAGCACTGCCCTCATTGTAGAAAAACAAAAAGGGGCAGATGTGGGTATTAGATGTGCTGCAGGTGGCTGTGACCTTGAAGATCTACAGCTATGCATTTGAAGTGGATGCAAACTTTGGGGAAGCTGAGCACCAGTGGGAGGAGAAGCAGTATGATGTTCTGCAGGCTTGCAGAAAGCATGTGAAGGACCACTGAATACCAATGAGCAAAAGACACATATGTTTTGTCCAATAAGCAAAAGATACATACGGAGAAGCATGAAGAAAAAAGAGAACTAGGTAATCAAGGAAGCTTGATTTGCTTTGCTAGCAGTAGGCTGAAAAGAAATACTGTGTTGTGCATTTGTCCGTCACAACTTTGTGCCGACACTTGGCGGCTTAAATTTGCCAGTATTTAGTATTTTTAGTCTCTTTTGCAGCTGTAAGGGGAACCGGCAATGTTCCTTTCTTCTTGTTTTCAGCCTGTATGAAATACAGTCCAGAGTGATTTTTTACATTTTATTGTACTTTGAATGGGAATTACAAACCCCCTAGTGATACTCATTTGTCCTAGTATTTGATCCTTCAGGGTACTTTCACATCTTGGTCTCCTTGCTGAGATGACCTGTTGGGATGATAAGGAATCTGCTATTCGGGACATAAATTCATTACCAGTAGGAATTGCACAGTGTTTCAGTAATAAGACTGTGAAAACCGTATTTGTTTTTAATACAGAAGGGGGAATTGTGGTAGAATGAAATAAAGCATATTCTAGCATAAAGAATTTTACAATTCTAACACAACAGTGACCGCTTGTCACCTGCATTTTATTCAATGACGCTAAAATGAAAGAGTGTCTTGCCATCATTCTGATTATGTTTCACTGTAACAGAAACATTATTAAATAAGCTCATTCTGGACTCTGTTTTGGAGAACTTACAAGATGGTGCAGGTTTCCAGCTCATTACTGGCATCCTGTGAACCACTTTGCATGCTTTCCCTGAAGACTTGTCTTTGCTGCTTTTCAGTCCTAACACCTCTTTCCCACCCTCCTGTTCCTCTTCAACTCTGTCATCCATGCTGGACTGAAATCTGTGAGAAACTGATGAAGAAAGCCAAAATCTAGAGCTGTCTTGCACTCTAGCTGTCAGATGCAATGGATGCATCAGTCACAACTACTGCAGAGTTGCTTATAACCAGCATTGCAGGGAAGTGCATTTTTCCCTTAAATATTTTTTTCCAAATATGTAGAACAAACAGTAAGAGCAGAGAGAATAGAAGAACTGTGCTACATTTACTTTTGCATTAATGGAAAATTTATACCCCTAGCCAGTCTGGTAACAAAAATAACATGACAGTATTGTTCAGGTCGGAAAACAACAAGATCACTGAGCCCGGCCATTAACCCACCTGTACCAAGCCCACTACTAAACCATGTCCCAAAGCTCCAGATCTAGACAACTTTTAACATGTCCGGGGTTGGTGATTCAACCACCTTCCTGGGCAGCCTGTTCCAAGGCCTGATGACCCTTTCAGTTAAGAATTTTTTTCTAATGTGCAACCTAAAGTTCCCTTGGAGGAACTTGAAGCCATTTTCTCATGTCCTATCACTTGTTTCTTGTGAAGAGAGACCAACACCCACTTCTCTACACCCTCCTTTTAGGTGGTTGCAGAAAGCAATAAAGCCTTCCCTCAGTTGTCTTTTCTTCAGACCAAATAGCCCCAGCTCCCTCAGCCTCTTCTCATGGGGTTTCTGCTCCAGATCCTTCACCAGCTTAGTTAGCCTTCTTTGGACCTGCCTCAGCACTTCAATGTCCTTCTTGTAATGAGGTGGCCAAAACTGAACCCAGTACACATGATGTGGTCTCACCAGTGCCCAGTACAGGGAAAAAATTCCCTCTCTATTCCTGCTGGCCACACTATTTCTGATACATGTCAGGATGCCGTTGGCCTTCCTATCCACCTGGGCACACCGCTGGCTCACATGTAGCCAGTTGTCAAACAATACTCAATTAATACAAATTAATAAGGAATCTGTGTGAGTATTTGTGATTATTATACTCTCAAACCTGAGGTCTTGGAGAAATTGTCGATCAGAATGTATGCAATCAAACTTTCAGTGACTTCCTCCCTGGAAGTGTTCAAGACCAGTTTGGATGGGGCTCTGGGCAACCTGGTCTGGTGACAGGTGTCCCTGCCCATGGCAGGGATGTTGGAACTAGATAATAATGGTATCATCAAGGTTGGAAAAGACCTTCAAGGTTATCAAGTCCAACCATCCTCCCTAAACCCCAAGGCACTAAAACATCTCCTGAAACATTATGCCTAACAGTTATTTGAACAAGTCTCCTCCCTGGGCAGCCTCTTCCAAGGCCTCACCACCCTTTCCATGAAGAAGTTTTTTCCTAATATCCAATCTGAACCTCCCCTGGCGTAACTTGCCCCCATTTCCTCTTGTCCTATCTGAGAGCTGCAAAGTTCAGGAAGCTTCCCAGGAGTTTCTGCTTTTATCTGTTTAATAATTTTTCATACAACAATGCATGAAAAGTGATGAAACTTCTGTGGTTCCTTCCAACCTAGGCCATTCAGTGATGATGATGATAATGATGATGATGATATTATTATGATGAATCTGCTGTACAGCACATAGCCTCCCTTGTTTGCTTTAATCAGGACCCATGAATCTAGGACAGCTTCTGGGCTCAGAATTCTGCAAAAGACTCACCTGCTCTGGTCCCTTTAAGTTTATCTGTGTTGGTACAAATTATCTTCCACTGAGCAGTTGCTCTGTGCTAACTGCAGACACTGACTGTTGGGAACTCCTCATGGCATAAAGAGAAGCAATCGTTTGGCAGTTCTGAACTGACTGTTGTGACAAGCTACTATTAGGAGAAAAGTGTAATCCTCTTTATTTGTATTTGCAGTCTGAAATAATTAAGCTTTAATTAGTGAGTTGTTTTAACTTGCTCTAGATTATGGTCTTACATGCTCAAGAAATACCAGCCAAGCCATGCCTGTAGCTAGTAGTGATCCCCAGGAGTTAGTATTGGAGTTAGACCTGGGTCTGTTTAGCCTAGGGAAGACTGAGAGGAGATCTTATCACACCTATAAAGACCTATAAAGTGTACAGGGTTCATCTGTGCATCCTGAGGGAATTGGCAGATGAAGTTTTCTAAGCTGCTTTCCATCACATTTGAAAATTCAGAGCAATCCTGTCAACTGACAGGAAAAGGGAGAAATATAAACCCATTTTCAAAAAGGAAAAAAAAAAAGGAAGTCTTGAGAATCTACAGGCCAGTCAGTCTCACCTCTGTGCTTGGCATGGAGCAGGTCCTCTGGAAGACTCTGTTAAGGCATGCGGAAAATGAGGAGGTGTTTGGTGGTGATCAGCAAGGCTCCACCAGGAGCAAATTGTTCCTGACAAATGTGGTAACTTTTGTGATGGAGTTACAGCATCAGCAGATAAAGGAAGAGCAACTGATATAATCTACCTGTGCCTGTGCAAAGCTTTCAACACTGTCCTGTACAAGATCTTTGTCTCATGGATTTGATGGATGGACCATTTGGTGAATAATGTCTGGATTGGCTGGATAGTCACACTTAAGGAGTTGTAGTCGCTAGCTCAATATCCAAGTGAAGATCAGTGTCCAAGTGAGTGGTGTTCATCAGGGGATGGTACTGGGACAGGTACTGTTTACTATCTTTGTCAGCAACAGAGACAGAGGCATTAAGTGTACCCTTGGCAAGTTTCCAGATGACACAAATTTCCAAATTTTATGGTTCAGTCAACATGCTGGAAGGAGGGGGCCTAGACAGGCTTGAGAAGTGGGTCCATGCCAACCTCAAGAAGTTCAACAAGGCCTAGAGCAATATTCTGCACCTATGTCAGGGCAATCCCAAGCACTGATAAAGAAAGATGGGGGTGCTGGTTGATGAAAAGCTCACTATGAGCAAATAGTATGTGAAAGCATCCCAGGAGGCCAAACGTATCCTGAGCTACATCAAAAGAAATGTCACCAGCAGGACAAGGGAGGTTTTGTTTTATTTTCTTCTGTAAGGTTTGATTTTAAATAATGATTGTACAGTAGTAGGAGAATAGTTGCTACATGTTAGCATTGCTGTAGCAACAACAAGTCCCAGACAGCCCCATTGTATTGACTTCTTCACTGTCCCTACTCTCCTTAAGTGTTTGCAGAAAAGAAACACCTGAATGGGAAGGTACTTTGGAACTACTTCCAGACATTCATGGTTACCCTTGTCTGCTGAGGACTTAGGACCAGATAACTCAGCTTTGCACCCTGGTAACTGTTGGTACAGCTGAGGCCACAGCTGCTTTCTTCTGCCTTTGGAGGTCATCTATAGTGCTGGCATGACATGCTGTGATGTCTGCTATCTGCTAAAGGGTTCATTCTGTTTAGAGGAGAGAACATCCATGGGCTGTTTGTGAGAAACAGAGGACAAAGTGATAGTAGAAATAAAGCAGGACTAGGGCACTGGTTCCAGCACTGGTGTGCAATTGTCCAAACTAGTGTTTGCTTAGTGCCTCGTGGCTTTTGTCATGTACCAACTACCTCTGCCCTAGGCAGTGACCAGCACAGCTGAAACAGCAGTGTCTCTCAAAGACTAAGAGCAGTGTGAGGGTGAGACAAGATGTAATGTGTTCTCTGCCCATTACCCCCCAGGACATGTTTTACTTGCCAGTATGGACAAAGCTGGAGATGCCAAATATCTCATCCCTTTTTCACAAGTCTAAGAAGCAAGAGCCTCTGTAGTATACCTTAGCTTTAGTACTGTAGTACAGTCCCCTTCTTAAACATGAGATTTTCAAGTTTTCATTTGTAATGAGTGCTTAGGCCACATACAGTTTCATTACAGAACTGGATCATGCCCTTCCTGGCAAAGGATCTGTAGAACATTTGCACCCTGTTAAAGAACTACATGACAGGCTTTTTGTGGTGCAGGTACAGTGTATCCCTGATACAGCAATAATGGCTGCAACCACATACACCTCCTTGGAGCCATCGCTGTAAAGCACAGCCAGCCTGACACTGTGCCATAAATTAAATAGCAACAAAAGCAATACAGCATTATTTTATTTTCTGGAAAGAAAAAAGCCTCAGCCTATCTGGATTATCTTTAACATCTTTGAAATTTAGCAGAGCAATTTTCTTCGTGCTTTGAAAGCTCACAGTGAAGGATGATCTCAGCTAATGAATGTCTTTCAAGGAGTCTAAACTTAGCTAAAGCCTGTTCATGAATCCCTTCAATAATCAGCAGATGAACATGGCTGAAAAGACAAAACCCTACAGCTTGATTTCACACTGTGTACAAATGACTGAACCGGCTCTTACATTTGATCTTTTAAGTAAAAGGTGAAGTACAGTTGCATTTGCATGTTCCTTTGCCTCTCATCATCGCAATTCTGTCAGAATGGTTTGAATGGGGCTCATTTGTGATGCTTTATGCATCATCCCAGCTGGATTTAACCAAATTTCCACAGTTTGCTATTGCCATGTCCTGTGTATGAACTGAAGCATTTGCAGTTTGTTCTGCTGTGGCTTCTCTTGACAGTAAATGCACAGCCTAGCAGATATTCTTCCTGGTTACTGGAGAAAGAAATACATTTTGGCTCTTCCCCTCAGCAGACAGAGCTCCTGTATTTGTTTAGGGTTCATGGAAACGTGAAGCCACACTGTTCCATGACCTCCGTCCAATTCCACTGAAAACTGGGGACGTGCAGCACTTCACAAAGCTGAGTGCTTATCACTTGGCTATGCCTACTTGCAATGAACAGACTATGAAAAGTCTCTACTTAAAAGGAAGCAAAACTGCTGCACAGATTGTCTCTAATGCATCTTCTTTTTGTTGTTGTTGCTGTTTTTCTTATTTTGAGGGCTTGCTCCAGTGCTACTGCACTGATTGCATTTGTCCATTTGTTAAGCAATCTAAATTGCTTTCATTCCCAGCTGCTGCACAATATAACTTCAGTAGTGCAGTTTTTTTTACAGAGAGAGCTTGGTTTTTGAGGTAGGTTATGTGGAAATGAATTGTTCATCAGAGATACATAACATAAATGCACCAATACATGCACAGATTGAAATTCGTGGTCATGCTAGGACTGCTTTTGTACTTTATGGTTTAAGCAATCTGACTTTTTCTTACAGAAAAAAGCCATGTTTGATCACTACTAAACAAACGAACAGATGATCCCTGCTTGAAGTTGAGTGTGCAAAGTGTGAAAATGTTTTATATAATCCCGTGAGAGCCCGCTGGAACGGATGGATTTTGTATGTGGTAAAGCAGAAGATAATTATAAAGCAGATTATTTTAAGCTTCAGCACTTAACCACAGCCCAATATTTAACTGTAAACTGTCTGACTGCCTCTCTCAAATTCTTGGATCTCTTACTAATAGAAAGACTCTCCTTGAGCAGTTTTAGCCTTAAAATGGTTGCAATCCTGGTTCTGGTACCAGTGAGAAATCTACAGGAAACCTTTTCCTTAGAACCTGTTTTTTATAGCTAGATATTCCAGCACAAAGGCTGTCTGGGAATCAGCACTGAGAATTACTGCAAAGAACCATTCTGGGAAATGCTGGTAAATTTCCTGTGGTGGTGTAACACTTTCTCAGTAAATGGATGTGCATCAGAGGCAGAATTTAATCAGATTGCCCTCAGGTAGTTGTTGCTGGTCAGTCGCAGAGAAGACAATGCTCACGTGGAAAGATGAAACGTCATGTGGTGCAGCCATCCCTGTCTCAATGTTTAAGCTTCCTTTGCTGTTAGTGGAGATGAATATATACCCTGGCAAAGAGACAACCTTTAAAGTCAGCAAAGATGAATAAGGAGTGCCAGAAAATTATCTCATCTTGTCTAATGTAGGTGGATGATGTTTATCACCTCCCGCTACAGAAAACTTTCTCTGCCTGACTAGAAAAGAAACCTTCTTAGCTGTAAGAACAGGCAAATAAGGTGCCTGAGAGTGAGAAGAAATGGCAAGAAAACACTCTATGACCAAACCATAAGGTTATTATCCTTCTTATAAGTAAAATCTTCAATTTTTGAGTAATTAGCATGTAAAAGGAATCCTGGAAATGAGAAATAGATTGATTGACAAACTGTGCAGACTGTTTGCAGTATGAGGAACAACACAGAGCAACACAGCTATAAAAGGGCTCTGTGGTTCATACTATGCCTCAGATCCATAACCAAAGGTTTGTATAGTCTGACAGCTTTTATGTCTTTCTCCTTGGTCATTAATGGGACTAGCTCTGCATTGGCTTGTGTAGAGTTGATGTAACCACCTCTGGAGCTGTGGCAGAATTTGGCTAAAGGTACCTGGCCAAAGTGTATTAGATGTGGTAGCAGCACAGTGTGCAGAGCTTCCATCTGTCAGTGGGAAGCCTGGCTGGTGGCTTTGTCCATGCATGGATGAGGAGCAGTGATTTCCTTTTAAGAGCGTTACAAGGCTTTGCATATATGAAAGTACAACTTAATACTAGAAAAAAACTTTTCCTAGTCCTAGTGGGATAAGGCAGTGTTTTGGCTCCCTGGTGTTGAAAAGTCTGATTCTATGTATGCTCCTCTTTAGCCATTTTTATAGGTCTGGACCACAACAGTTGACCCATTTATGACATTTATTATAGTTTAAGATGAACCAAAGTTTCACCAACAAGTGTATGATGAGTTGCTAGGGCAATTTGTTCCTCATATCTTAGAATCTAAAATTAACCCTTTTCTTGTAGAAGAACACAAACAGATCACTTGCATTTTGCACTTGAGGAGGACCTGTATTTGCAAGGACAGTGAGCTGTCACAGTAAATAAAACCAAACCAGATATTCAAAATAGGCTTTAATAAACCAAGAAGGAAGATTTAATTGTTCTTTTGGGATAGGTGACAGGGAGAAATCAGTTGGCATATTATGTGATGTAACAGCTGGATTAAATCTGGAAGGACATTTTCTGCTGTTTACAACACAGTGATACGATGTTTATGTGACCCTGGAGAAAATTTTGTCCTCCAAAAGTGAAATTAATAAATTACTCACTGAAAGCTTGAATTTGCTTTCACTGTATCACAGACAGGGAAATCTAAAGCCGGTCCCTGAAGAATTAAAATGTTAGACCTGCCAAGGCCCTCAAATATGTAGCATAAGAATCCAGTGCTTTAAAATGTCACTCTTAGTAGCAGAAATGCAAAACTTTCCTCTGAAGTCTGTGGACTTATTCTCAGTATTCTATCAGTTGTAGTGATTGAAGAAAAAGCACAATGCAACATACTGTCTTGGGGAAAAAACCTCAACTCCCCCTTGCTATGACAAAGACAGAAAAAATGTTCTATTATTGATCTAAGTAATACCTTGACATTGCTTTGTTATTTGGAAATTGCTTCAAAACTTGCTGTTTCTTGAGTCTGTAACAGCACCTGCAGGGCTGACACATGTGCAGCAGAGACATCTGGAACAAAGCTGTCTTTTAGCCCAGAATCAACAGCACTTGTTCCTCAACCACCAAGAGCAGACAGAGGTAGGGATGAAAGCCAGGTGGATGGTTCACAGTCCATATCAAAAGTGTTTACAATAACAGGAGCTTACAGAGCATACGATTTAATCACATCTCCAGAATCCAGTGTGGGTCACCAGATTTGTTTCACTAGCTGAAGGTGACATTGCAGCCCAGCTCATGAAGAAATGACAGACAGTATCTGTGTAAAGCCTCTCTTTTCTCTGTGCACATTTGGCAGATGGGCCAAGGAATATGGTGCAGTCTCTTGAGAGCTCCTGCTCATGTCCTAGCAAGGTGCTAGCACTGTCTCCCGTGTGGACTATTGGTGTTGAAGCCTGGCAGAACTCTTCTTGTGGAGGTAGATCTCTTGAGTGACTTTCCTTCTGACCTGTGAGAAAACACTGGGTGCCAGGGAGAGACTGTGGAGCCAGGCTGGGAATATGCCTTCTAGCAGGGATAGCTTGGATGTGGTACACACCTAGTACCAGTGCACCCTGTCATTGTCTTCTTCCACTGGCATCCTGGACAAGCCAGCCACTGCTGCTGAGCATGAGCAGGGGAGGAGCAGGTGTCAGAGTCCCTGTAGTCTTGTCTCAGTGAAATGAGAGAATGAATTGTGTGAGCCTTTCCATTCATGGGCTTTGACAGGACTGCTGAGAGTTGAAGGGAATAAAACTAGATAACTCTTGATATTCTGGTGCTCATCACCCTTGTCAAGGACACACTTTGTATAAACTAGGATGTGGCAAAGCCAGTATTCTGCCTTGACGCTGTCAGACCTTTCTACTGCCCTTAAAATGTCACTGTGAATTTACAATGTCCATTTTGATATAGGTCCAGTAGTTAAAATACTTTTGGATGCTTTGCAAGTTAGAAACAACTGGCAATATGGGGAGCAAATATGTGGTTGCTGACTTCCGTGATTTATGTAAATTCTAATAATACAACACTTGGTTGGGATTGAAATGGCCTCTTAGAAAGGTAGAGAAAACAATTCACAGAATAATAGAATGGTTTGGGTTTGAAGGGACCTAAAAGATCATCTAGTATCACTCACCACTGTCATGGACAGGAACACCTTTCACTAGACCAGGCTGGTCAAAGCCCCATCCAACATGGTCTTAAATATCTCCAGTGATGGAGCAGCCACAGGTTCCCTAGGCAGCTTGTTCCAATGTTTTATCACCTTCATTTTTAGACACTGACTCTTAGGAAGGTCGTTTCAGGGTCCACTGTGATAGATGCATTCTCCTGACAGAAACATGTTTGCAAGCTTCAGTACAGGTTCCTAATGAGATTACTATATCTAGCAAGTATCAAACCTACTGGACATGCATTGATTTATTCTGCATAGTAAGTGAGGCATCTTGATTATGTCAAACATACTGCAGAAACACAGATCATCTGTAAAGCTCATGCACTGAAATCACCCCACACTCCCAAAGCATCAGACTTTTGACTGTGTGTTGAAGAGCAACCTTCCTCCCTGACACACACATCCATGGTTTCTGGATGCTGGGCAAGCCATAAGTCATGGACAAAAGAAGGGAATCCTCACATTCTGCCCAGAACTGAGTGTGGCAAAAAAGACCCCCTTGGAAAGACTCACAGAAGAAGAAAGGCAAGAGATGGGATCAAAGGGATGCCATGAGAGGCTGCCTGCAGCTATTAAGAGGAAGACATTCTGTGGAAGGGGCCTTTTAAAATGTTATTTCAAGATGGTTCTGATAATTGCTTTAACAAATTTACCCAGACACAGAGAGCCTTTTTCAGGGATTGGTAATCCAAGTAGAAGGTCATGTTTTCTTTGAAAGGACTGAGTAGATATATGGCCTGCTGCAGGGACAGCATATTCACAGCCGAGCAGGAGGTAACAGGATTTCTGCTTGAATTTGCACTAGAAACCACAGCAGGTATTTCACTGATCTGCACATATACTGCAGTTCATTATGAAAGCTGACCTCTTTTCCGCTCTTGAATTCTCTAAGTAGCTTTTACAAGGTTGCCACCAGCATCACCTAATGGGTGTCCATTAACGTTAATGAGACCTGCCTAGAACAAATGTCTCTATGTAAGACCAAAGGGAAAGGGGTGAAAAGAGCAGGAAATCCTTGGAACAGATTAGCATCACTATTGTGTGTTTCTGTCTCAGGAGGCCAACAGTGTTGATTTTATCTTATTTATGTTTAAATTTTACAGGCTTTTAGGAGAGTGTGAAAGATCCTCCCCACATAACCACATGCCATTTTTCATTCTATCGCTGATGTTCATCTGTTGTCACCTACAGTTTGGCTGTAAGAAAACAAAACTCCTTAATACTACGTCCACGTAGAACAAACTTAGTAACTGTTCTGACCCTTAAAGTTTTCCTAAATACATTTCCAAAGTAGCCTTAAGGGACATTTTTCTCAAGGCACCAGTTGCAAAAGGTAGCTATCTATATGTATCTCAGACTTTTGAAACACAAGTAACAACCTAAGTTACTAACCAGTGGTTTAAGTCTGAGTGAAAGACTTCTGCCTCCTTTCCCACATACTCAGGTATAAGAAAAGAACTGCTCCTGAGGCTACAATGTGAGTCACAGAGAAACAAGTGTAGCCCAAATAAAGTAAACCTCGTAAGGTGTCTGTTGAACTGTGATGACAGCTATTCCTGGGTGATGTTAAAGGTTTGAAATGTACTGCAGAAGAGAGCCTGGGGAAGCAAAGGAAAATTGTGAAAACTGAGAGCCAAAGGAGATAAGGACTGGAGAAAAATATGCAAGAGGAAAAGGATTGCAAAGCTGTACTGGTCCAATGTGTCTCTCCTGCCTCTTGTTATGGTCCCTCTCCCTCCATCCAGGCTTACCTGTAAAACCAGACAGAAAGACATTCCCATGTGCACCCCAACAAAGTATACATGCAGAGCAAGAATAAATGTTTTTCAAAAGTAGAAATAGTCTTTAACTGAAAAAGGACTTTGCAGGATAAAAAAAAAGTATTTGAGCAGAGATTAAGGTACCTGGGAATGTTTTGAGAACGAAGTCTAAATAAATCCAGACATGAAACTGATTTAAGTGTAAGCACAAAAAAGAAAAAGAAACCTTAAACATTTGAGTCAATATTTGCTTTTCTGAAGAGCAATACTCCTCCTGTTTATAAACAGTAGCAATGCCAGTATAAAAACATCTAGTTTGCAATTAATAGAAAGCAGTGGTTAATGTTTTTAGGCACAGGCACCAAAGCATTCTGAGAGTTTTCTTTGAAAATGAAAGAGCATACAAATAAAAATAAGCCACGAATTAATTTAATGAAAATTTGTGTCCCACATTTTATATTTTTTAAGAAGTTCAAACTAGTCTGAATAATTTTTGTTTATTGCATGCCTGGTGAGACTTTGGGTACTCACTTTCAAGCCTTTCTCTAAAGGAGTGACAGCTGACAAAGCTAATATTTGTTATGTTAATGAGCTGAGGTTTCCACATAATCACTTCACTTGAGGATCAGGTTTTTAAGCAGGGCATTAAATGTTATGATACAGATCAGGTTATCAGATAACCCTATTTCCTTCACAGAACTTACCAGAATGCTGCTGCGTGCTCCATCAAGTTAAGTGAAGTGGTCTTACATGACAGGGTCCTAACAAGCAAATTTGCTAAAACATGACCTGGTTTTCCAGCAGCAACATATCGATACCTCAACGGGAAAGGCAAACCCACAGGCTAGATAGTCTTGTTTCATTTAGAGAACAGCCTTGTGACTGAGTGAAAGAAGAATGGTGGCAGCTTCTTCCAAGCAGGAAAATCTACCAGCTTAATTGCTTTACTTGTTTAATCTGCCCCCTCGGTGCTGGTGCAGCGGCTCAGTGATTTAGATAAAGAGCTGTTGCTTGTTCTCTCCCTATCAGTCCAGCCTTGCTGTGACAGAAAACAGAAGTTGGCTGGAAACAGAGAAAACAGAGAAAACTCCTGTCTGGAAACTCCTAAGGAACCAGGGATTCATTTCTTGAGGAGCCTGGCACAGGTCTTAATGTCTGCCAAATCCTGATTAATACTTGATGAATCCTGCATTTATTTATAGAGGACTTAATGAAGTTATCACAAGAATATTCCACATGCAGTGCAAACAAACAAGTTTAAAAAAGCTCAGTTAACCATTCTTGGTGGAATAAGATTAAAACTCCTGGTTTGCAAAGTGGTTAGACAGCCTGCTTTCCTGAACATCATGTCTTGTGCTGTGCAATGAACAGCTATGCCACTCTTGCGGCGGAGTTCAATAGCACAGAAATAGCGACAAACATTTTAACTCTGCACCCAAACACTGTTCTTCGTCCAGAGTGCTTTCCTCACTGGAGCTGCTGGAGATATCTTCATCAAATGGTCTTCAGCAACACTTTAAAAATTGTAGACCCTTAAAATTAAGAAAGGAAAAGCCTTTAATAAGTGTTCAGTTTTAAGGGAATTATTGAATAGCTATTGTAATCAGTAATAAGCTATTTGCCTCTCTTCTACATCTTCTGACAGGTTATGGATTAAGATAAGGACAGAATTTCATGGATTAGGTCATGAAAACAGAAACATCTCACCAACTCTACAAATTTAGCTATGTAGCTTAATGCTGAGACATTTTTCCAGCACACTTAACTAAGAAGTATTACCCATGCGAACTCCAGCACCCTGCTTATTCTGTGGATGTGAATTGGCTGAGATAGGGCTGAAGGACCTGTTTTATGCTGTTTTCCCCAAAAGAGTATTTGCCTTTATCAGATGATTCAGTCTTTGTCATACATGCATACAGTTTCTCTATCCCACATCCAGGTCTTCAGGGCTAACCTTGCCCTAGCACAACTGTACCCAAGCAGCTGGGCTGTCACCTAGTGCCTCAAAGGAGCTGGATCTGGATCATGCCAGATGTAGTAGCTGAGAAGCATTGCACAGCCTCAGCTTCAGCATGCAGAAGTTACCATGTCCATACATCTTTGCACTACCAAACACTTCAGTGTAAATCTACCCTTATTATCCTCCCTGCCTTTCAGCTGTGTTTTATTTGTGGCTGATTTGTTCCTGCAAACTCTTTGGGAGATATATTCCTCTGGATCTACCAGGATTCTGTTTTTCAAGGTCATTTTACCCATGGAAAACTATGTTTCTGCTGTTTTTCCTGAGGGACTTCTACCAAGAAAAAAGCATGATTACACTACATTCAGACTCCTGTCCAGATTTATGATCACGAAAACTTGTTCTGACGGTGTCGTTTCTGAGCAAGGCTCTGGTATCAATGTGCAGAAGGGGGAAGACAGTATCTGCATCTTACCTCAGTTCTCTACTTCACATATCAGTGTTATGACTGCAGTTCAATTCCTACTGGTGAAGCCCTGGTAAAACACTGAGCACTCTAAGCATGTTGAAAATTACTATTTTGCTCTGTAGGGCTCACAGCTGCTTCAATAGGATGAGGCAGTCAATGCAGGTCTTGACAGTGCCTGGGTAAATGAACAGCTGACATCACGCAGCCCCTCCTCGCATTTGTTTCTGAGATCAAGTGACTGAGTGATGTCTGGCTGAAGTCCACCTTTCTTTCTGCCACTCCACCCGTGTTTTTCTAAAGTATCTTGAATCAGGATATAACTTGCAGAACAAAAGCTAAAAAAGCTGCCCTTATTCGCATGTCACTACAGTTCTGATACCTCCCCATGTCTATAGCAAGTGCAGAAAAGATGTACTTGCCGTGATGTCTTTTGATCTTGGACTAGCACCTGCTGGTACAGGGAGCTGGAGGCACTAAATGAATGATGCTACAGGAACTGTCAGCTACAGCAAGGCTGGAGATCATGGGGCTGATGGGCAAAGTAGGTCCACACTCTCCACTGTGCTTTCCTTAATCCTGTCTCCCATCCTTACAGTGTCTGATTTGAGAAGCAGCAGCTGTGATAGGTGAGTAACTGTTCCAGGATTGCTTTCTTTCTGCCAGCAACCATTGTGCGAGTGCACTGCAATCAGCATTTCAAGAAATGCATGTATTTATTTCATCCAGGAGTCCTGGAGGTGCTTACACCTGGAATGCTCCATCTCATTTCACTGCTAAAATGGGGTTGTGCTCTGTGTGATTCCTGACCTGCATCTCTCCCAGCAAGCCACAGCCACTTAGCCTGATTAGTGGCCTTTGAAATACAGTGTAATGAGTAGCACAGTCAGAAAGGAAGAAAGTGATTTGGAAAATAGCAAAGAGAAGAAAATCACTACTTTTAAAGTGCTTTACTGCTGCGTTTTTGTACATCTGGCCACATTAACCAGGTATAACACCCAAAGATACAAACAACCTGGATTTTCTCAACAGGTTCAGAGTAAACCACAATGCATGAAGGATTTGTTGTTGTTGCTTGATATTGTAATTGAAAACATTACTAAAAATGTCTTACCACATCCTCACACCCTCAACAAACTTTTTTTTCACACCCACTGCAAGGCCGTGTAGACAGTGCAACTCATGGCGCCTGAGTTCAGTGCAGGGGTGAGAATTTTGCTCAGACTGCCAGGCCCCAGTTTCATGTGTAATCGCTGGAGACAAGACGCAGTTAAGGGTCTACTATAAGCCTGGAATTGTTTGCCCTAACTAAAGCATCTAGAATTCAGCCCATGTTTAAGGGTTTTTCAAGGCTGTGGTATATACACTGCTCATCTGTGGCTGATTTGCCTTCCCAGCAATCTTCTTTCCTACTTTGCCTGTGCTCAAAGCCGATTCCGAGTCATGGTGTGGATATTTCTTTGAGAAAGATAGTTTAAATTTCCCCTAACAGCTTGACATTTTCAGTTGCATAGCATGGTACAGAATTACTAGAGGCAGCATAATGCACCAAGTCAGTAAGACATGTATTACTCTTTTATCCCAAGGCTTCAGAAATCTGTGAGTGTGGTATTTGTCCGTGCTTTGTCGCCCAGGCAATGTATAGCTTAAGGGAACTCTACAGTCTTCTTCATTTCATCCAGGCAGTCTTGTGAATGTATGGAACTTACACCTACAACAATTTTCCCTGTGGTTGGGAAATGTCCCTTTATTCAAGCATGTGTGAGCATTAAATATCTTGGAGGAAGAGAAATAATGTCTCAGCTACATGGTTCAACTCCAAAGTAGAGACTTTGCCCTGCATTTACACCTACAGAAGCAGTGCCCACATCTACTGTGTTTTAGATGTTAACAACAAGTTATGATATACAGTGACTATAAAGATGAGTGAATGTATTCATTACCCAAGAAAAAGGATGGTTTGTGTTTTACTCCCTTCACTATCAAGTCAAGAAAACATTACAACTTTACCAAAATGTTTTCAGCCTGGTAGCTAACATGGCGCTAACATTCCCTCCTTGGGGCTCACACATACGGGATAGAGAGTCTGCTCTCTCCAGCATCATGGCCAGGACAGAAATTACCATCCTCCTGAAGCTGTTAGCTCAGTGTAGACTTCTTGACAGAGCTGTCAGAAATATGGCTTTGCAAGGTCCTGCTTGGATTTAAGTCTTCAGGCCAATACCAGCTCATTCCACCTGGGACAGGCAGAAGGAGTCTCTCAGCAGCAGGATGAGAGAGGTCAGTAATCTGCACAGACAGTCCTAGGCAAGGAGCTGGAGCAGTACTGACAGGCATGGCTGTGTGGGCATGGAACCTCCCTGAGCTGGAACACCGCTCCACAGGCAGACTTTACTGGCAGTAGCAATGGGTGCATCATTTGTTCAGCACTTTGAGGAACTAGCACATAAAAGTGTCCAGGACACCTAAGTCTAGCAAGGTATTTAAATATCTGTTAGATTTCAATCAAATCAATATCTTGTTGACTTTGGTGGGAATAATGACGTGCCTAAATTTAAGGCTGTGTTTAAATGCTTGGCTGGAATCAGACTTAAAATATCAACTTCTGCCCAGTTTTGTGTATTCTAATACAGGTAAGCGTGGAGAAAACAGAAGACAGTATCACCCCTAACATGAATGCTACTAAACTTGTTTTGAAAGAAACAGGTAATTGCTTTTCAAGGTGAAAAACAAACCATCTGTTTTGAGTAAAAATGTGTTTCACCATTTCCTCTCCTTGCTCACCTTAGGACACTGTGCCATTACTGTGTTTTATTTCCTTACTCACCTCCAAGTCTGTTCCTCATGTTTTTCTTCCTTGTTTCACTGTTGTGGGAACTGGAGTTGAAAGAAAGCAGAGCTCCTTTGAATCTGCAGCAGACTGGATTAACTGGGACCAGCAGTTCTCCCTCCCTCCTCTCCCCTGCCCTCTGTTTTCAGCTGAGCGATAACACACCAGCCCTTGTCCTTTGCTCCGTCCCATATGCATTCCCCCTTTTTTCTTAGCCCGTCACTGGTTTTAATTCCACATGCACCAGTGAATAGCAGTCACCGATGCTTGAACTAACCACTACACAGGTAAAGCTTCTACACAGGCTGCAACCTGAGCTCCTACACGTACATTTCAGACACACAGCTGGCCAAGGTGCACTTTTGCTCCAGCTTCCTTTTATCGGAGGGCTGCAGGGCATCTTGCTTAGCAGGGTGTTTGCTCGCCTCTGTATGAAGCCTGGCTGGCCTGCATTATCAGGGGCAACATTTTATATTGAGACGGCCACCCAGTAACTAAACAAAAGATAAGTAGCCCTCGGTAAAAAAGAGTTGGTCTTTGCAGCATTCAGTGAAATCACACACTGCTCATTGACTCAAATTAGCAGGAAGGAGACAAGTAGCCAAGGACTGCCTGCACTGAGGATGTCTCCCTATTAATTTATAACACTTCTGGGCAGTATAGCTGGGAATCCAGTTAAAAATAAGAGTTCTGGGTTCCAACTCTCCCTTAAGACAAGACAGACTGTGGTGGTAAGGCACAGCAGCGGATATGGTTTGCTTACTGCCTGGTGTTATTTAAAACAACTCTGGAATCAGATCCTTATCAGAGAATAGCACTGAATGTTATTTCCCCATCCAGAGCAGGAGAGTAAGAGAGACCAAACAACATGAAAAGGCCAAAAGGATTGGAGGAAAACCACAAGTAAATATAAGTATGCAAGAGGATCACGAAAAGGCAGGTTGGGCTGTTTCCTTCTGGATTTCTTCACTGCCATTACTGAATGGCAAATATTGTTATTTGCAGTGGGATTTGACCCGTGCTCACAGGCAGGCTGGGAAGACGCTGCTCCTTCCCAAGGGACTGGAGAGAGGTCACTGAAGCTCTGTTTTAGCTTTGCTCTGAGGCGTGAGTGCAAGCCTCTGCTTCTTTTGTTGGCACCCTGTGTATTTAACAAAAAATCTGGAGTGTCCATGCAACACCTGGACATGATAGGCACTTGATTGATTTGGATCTCCCCAGATTGTTCTTATCTAGGCTGTGTCCTTCTCTGCATCACTTTGGGGAAAATGATAGAGCTTCCTCCTGAATTGTAAGCATGTGATGTAAAGCATCTGAACATGGCACCCAATAAGATGTGCCAGCTCTGAGTACATGATACTTCAGACATGATAATTACCCATTTAAAGTACTAATTAAAACTGGATGAATTTCATGTCTCCCTCAGCTTTAGAAAAGAGAAATCACAAGCCAAATATACATTTCATAAATGCTTGATGAAATTTCTGCAGCAGAATTCTGGCAGAGGGCACTGAGACCAGGCACTTCAGAGTCAATGAAAGTACCTGAAGCAAGACTTAGAAGTCTGGCTTTCAGAACGCATAATACACTGGGTGTACACGGGTAATAAATATTGCTGAGTGGGACAAAATTATTTTAATGGCATTTTAGCCACACTTTGTCATTCTTTTCAAATATTACTCTTACCAGTAGAATTTTCAAACTTACAATCACAGTGTTTCAATGGTATCACAGTATCACAGTATCACAGTATTACCAAGGTCGGAAGAGACCTCATAGATCATCAAGTCCAACCTGTCACCACAGAGCTCAAGGCTAGACCATGGCACCAAGTGCCACGTCCAATCCTGCCTCGAACAGCTCCAGAGTTGGCAACTCCACCACCTCCCTGGGTAGGCCATTCCAGTGGCCAATGACTCTCTCAGTAAAGAACTTTCTCCCCACCTCAAGCCTAAATTTCCCCTGGTGCAGCTTGAGGCTGTTAGTTCTGAAATTACTGCTTTCTTTTTCTCTGGGCAAAGCAGCACATAATCAATTATTTTGTAGTCACATCCACTTCAGCAGTGGAAAGGCCTGAGAGCTCTGTGACTTTTGATAATCATCACTTGACTGAGAACTCTGGGCCAGGCATATTCTTGTGTCTGTCCAGTGCATTCACATGTTCTGCAGATGATCCTCCTTCAGCAAGGCAGTTGTTTTAGTTCCAGTCTTTCCTACTGGTCTCAGGGCTGTGGGACTGCTGAAGACCAGTACCAGTAGTGACCAAAGCACAGAAGGCATTCAGTATTTCAGTCCGTTAACTACCTTGTCCTTTGTCATCATGTCCACTGCCCTGTCATCATTCTGCAACAGGATCACACTTTTACTAGTCTTCTTTTTGCTTCTGATTTACCTGTTGAAGACCTTTTCGTTGCCCTGCACATCCCCTACTAGGTGGGCTTTCCTAACTGCTCCCCTGTGTGTTCAGGCAGCGTCCCTGTATTTCTCCTAGATTATCTGTCCTTGCTTCCATGTTCTGCTTCTTTTTTACACTTGGATTTAGAGTGGAGTGGCAGTCCTCCTGCCACCTGGGTCTTTATATCTGCTCATCAAGATGGACCATTCTTTGAAAACAAACAGCTCTCCTGGACCTCTCTTCCCTCTGGGACTGTATCCAACTGTTGTAAGCAGCTTTCTGAATGGTTCTCAGTCTGCTTTCTTGAAGTGCAGGGTTGTGATCCTGGTGGTGAAGAATGAGGCAAAGCACAGGTGGCTTCGGGAGCTTTAGATAAGGGCTAAAAGATAAATCGGATATCCCAAAGAGGTTTAAAGTGCTTGTATCCGTGACTGACACTAACACATGGAGAGCACATTTGAAGTTCTGGAGGCGGGAGTTGTGCAGTGAATTAAATCATTTTATGTAGATCTGTGTGTGCTGGACAAAATCTGGAGAGCTGCTAAAATACAAGATGCAGAAGGACACTTTGCAAAACTGAAGCTGTGCAGGATGCTGAGGTTGGCTGAGGAACAAGATGCAGACTTGCATCTGGTTCAGCACCCAGTCCAGAGTATACGCATCATGCTCTGCAATGGAAAACAACTCTCTGAAGGCACCAGAGAGGGTTTCCAAACCAAGTGCAGTAAGAGATGATCTGTCATAAGTTATGGGCAACATTGTCTGGATATATATCACAGAAGTTACTTCTCTCATAGTCCAAGACAAAATACACCATGTGAAAAGCTGTTAACACTAGTACTTCTGCCTGGGCTGGAGACTCACCCCTTCCTTCTTTTCTCACGTCTTCCAAGTCACTTTTCCCAACTGTCAAACAATTCTTTTCCATCCAATCTTCGTACTTGATTTCCTCATCTCATGCTGTAACAGCACGTGGCAAAGTGGACATACTTGCCAGTCTTTGCGTAACAGTACTTCTTCTTGAAAACACCTGCCTATGTGATTCCTGATTGTATCTGCTTCGCACAACCTGGGTTCCTGAACCATACGCTGGTGAAGCAACTCTGCTGAAATGAGGACTTCACAGGGGCACTTGTTCTCACACATTTTTTACAGACATGGACCTGAATGCCCTGCTGAATCACTTCCCCTCTTGGGGATGTCCTCCGTGCCCTGGCTGAAGTAATCTTTCACTCCTTGCACCATCTTGACAAGGTGACATGCTTTCTGCAGGCTGATGTGCAACTGGGTTGCTAACGGGAGATGGTCTTTCCAGTCCTCAGGCTTTGAAGCGTGTGAGGAAAAAAACTTATATTTCTTGCTGAACAGAGTGACATTTTCCTCTTGCAGACTCATAGAGATATCTTTAGGGCTGTTATACTTTAAAAGCTGAGTAGAATCTCTGAGCTTAATTTGTGTGTTTTCAGCAGAGAACTTTAATGTTTCAGTTTAAAAAGTTGAAAAGCGTCTGTCCCCCCAATTCCCCTTTTTCTCTCCCTTTTGGTGACTTCCACCTTCTTCTTCACTTCTTCTTCACTCTCTCTATCTTGGTGTCTGTTCAGAGACATGTCACTGCTGCTGAGAGAAAATGTTATCACTTCTGAAAGTGATATTGCTTCTCAAGTTGATGAAAATTTATAGAGAGTTGGAAGATTTGCCTGGCCCTGGAGAGACTCCGGGAATTCTGAACTTTGAAGGTTTATGAGGACCAAGACTGAAGACTGATGACCACTGTGACTTCAGAGAGAAGAAGGAACTACTTTTAATGAAGATGTTTCAGATCTCAGTTCAGTGTAGGAGCACTGTGATGAAACTTTGTATGTCTATGTCTTGTGTTGAGTTTTCTTCTGATGTGTGGTGGAGAGAATGAATTAAAATATCTTGGTGCCTTCCTTCCCCAAATTGAGTCACTTGTTTTACTGCCTGCAGATTCATCAGTAGTTTTGTTAAACCCTCTCTTGGTGTCTGATGCTTTAGACAAAAGTTCTTGGTCAAAATATAGTCAGGGTCTCTGACCTCCCATGTTAATGAAGACCCAGGTGGGATGCATGGGGATCCAGACAAGAACCCACTACTACACTGCTGCCACAACAGGGACAGGTGTGATTTTCCTGCATGGGAACCTACTGCCATATGAACCTAACTTGATGTCCTGGCAGTATGGGGTACCGGTGTGAGGCAGAGAGATTAGTACAGACGTATTAACATAGTAATGATTGTTACATGTATCTATCCAACTTTATCTAAGTTATAATATTATTAACAGTGCAATTCATTAATAGATTTACACTCCGTGTGTTGTGCAAGGCTTTCTGTTGTTCCTCCTAGACTTTGTAAAACTCTCAGAAAAATCCCTGTTTTTTATTGCCTAGCTATTTTATATGCCTCCTATAAATTAGCCATGGTTGCTATGTACATGTTTGTGCCCTGCACTAGCTGCACCATAACATGCACATGCCCGAATCACAGAGCTTGATTAATGGTGAGGTCTTCTTAAACACCAGTTTTGCTGGTAGAGAGATTGAATGCAGTCACCTAAATTGCTTCATGAGCTGAGGCATTAGGAGAGAGTGAACAGGCAAAGGCATTGTGAAAGCATGTTTTCTCTTGTGTAGTTGAAGATGGCTCCATCAAATAACACAGTCTCCAATTTTGCTTGGGGTGTGGTGAGCTTTTGCACGTACACTTTCTTAAGGGAAAAGAATAGAAAAGAATCCCTTATCTGAAAGGCTACTTCACTGAATTCTAGGAGATTTGGGCAAGAAGTCTATCTTCTTCCTGAAGGAAGCATTAGCTAGTTGTGTTTGCTATCTGCCAATGGACATGCTCAACTGTTTCACAGTAAAGGGTTTACCACAACCCAGTACAAAGCATTGCAGGTACATACATACAGAGTTCACCTGCTCTGCCAGGAGTGGTGCTTGTTAGCTCCCAACAGCGCATGACCTGCAGTAACAGCACCAGAGGGCAGCTGTTTACAGTGAATCACAGATTCATAGAATCGTTAGGGATTGGAAGGGACCTCCAAAGATCATCTAGTCCAATCCCCCTGCCAGAGCAGGACCACCTAGACCAAGTCACACAGGAACACATCCAGGCAGGTTTTAAACTTCTCCGGTGAGAGGGACTCCACAACTCCTCTGGGAAGCCTGATCCAATGCTCCATCACCTTCACTGTGAAGAAGTTCCTTCCCATATTTATATGGAACCTTCTATGTTCCAGCTTACACCCATTGCCCCTAGATGACATTGAGAAGAGCCTGGCTCCATCCTCCAGACACTCATCCTTCACATATTTATAGACATTAATGAGATCACCATTCAGTCTCCTCTTCTTCAAGCTAAAGAGACCCAGCTCCCTCAGCCTCTCCTCTTCCTTCATCACTCTCGTTGTTCTACGCTGGACTCCCTCCAGCAGCTAGACATCCTTCTTGAACTGGGCCCCAGAACTTGACACAATACTCCAGATGTGGTCTTATACTTGCAAGGCCTTTACTTGAGTAAGCACAGCCTGGAATAGGATGCACAAATAGGTTGTGGAGTCTCTATCTCTGGAGACTTTCAAACTCTGCCTGCACATGTTCCTGTGTGATCTGCTCTGGGAGAACCTGCTCAAGCACGGCTGTTGAACTAGATGATATTTACAGTGGTAAATTTTGTTTTCCTAAAATGAAAACTTTTGGTATCTGATAAATCTGAGGGAAAAGCTTTTATTGCCTTGTCAGTGATATATTCCTACCAGTAATCCCGTGAATAGTTAGCATCTAAGGGGTGTATGAATACTGTGAAGAGTTTATCAGTTTGCCCTTTCTCTTTGGCTTATTGCCTAATTAGGAATATGACTTCGATCATCTTCCACTTCAGCAGGCTTTTGTGGTGCTGTTATGTAAACACACGTGGCAGCGCACATACGTATCACAATGATTATTTACTCATTAATGCCTGCAAACTCCACAGATGTTTGTGTTGTGATATTCATTTTTATTGTGAACCAGGCAGTCCTTATTACAGAAAATCCATGATACTGTAATTGGTCTGTCAGCTCTTCTATCAAAGTGGTGAAAGTCTCTTAAAAAAAAGTAACTTACGAATTCAGAAGAGAAATTGGTCCTAATGGGTCAACATATAAAATTGAATTAAAAGAAATATGATAAATTCACAATAAAATCATTAATTAATGATTTAGAACATTCACAATGTTTTAAAATTATGTATCTGACTCTCTTTCTGCCTGTTTATCTATTCTTTCATATTTCTCTCCAAAAAGCAAACAGTATTTCTAATTCTGGGAAAAAGAGGAGCCCACACACATCTTTCTTGAATGCTACAGGTTGTTGTTAGTATTATCAGATTTTATTACTTTTTATTGCATGATAGGTCAGAACTTGGATGAGGGATGCTTGTTTACAAAGTGGTCTGTCAATAAAAAAACAACTAATGGGCAATGAAAGAACTGAGGGGAAATGGTGTGCTTCATAATTTTGTTGTGTGCTTGTGTCTCTTAGAATGAATCTTTATCAAAACCAGAGTGAAAACACTTGCTTCTGAGAACTGTGCTTATATTGATTTCTTTTACACTAGGTTCAAATCTGTACAATCATTTGGTGATATAATAATGTACTTTCCCTCCAGCACTACTAATACTGAAGCATCAAAACAAAGGCAAAAGCCTACTCTGAAATCTAAATATTGAGTTCACACTGAGCCCATATTTTAATATATTATTTTTATAATCTGGAATCCAAACCCAGATTCTCAAAGTTTTGAATGAGCAACTACAGGAGACATATTGTCAAGAAAGGGTGGTTCCTATCTGGAATTTCTGGAGATGTCTGACAGAGCTGGACTGTCAGACATATGTGAAGTTTGCTTTTCTGAATAATATCATTTAAAAATCTTTGCTCACTTTTCAAAACCTCAGTTCTGCACTTCTATTCAAGTAATAAAAGGTGATCTTTCCTTTGATATTTTTCTCAGATTACAGAACTTTCACAACTATTAATCCCTTTAATGAGAACTGTAGTTGAGTAATTAATTTGCCCAACTACAGATTAAGATATCTAGCAGTATTTTGAAACTGATGGCTTTGTTTTATCTTGTGCTTACTGCATTTACTGTCATTTTTTAACATCTTTTAGAATGCAAACTGCTTTTGCCACAAATGTATTATTGCTTTGCACTTGTGCAGTGTGGGTGCGTAGGGTCATGGGGTTTGAAGGTGCTTCTGCTCTGGTGCAGATGGCACCACCCTTCAGCTCTGGGTGGGATCTGATCTGTGTGGATGCCTTTCCCACAGCACAAAGCCTGTAGCAAAGTAGGCAGCTTCCCAGCTGATTCACATAAATACTGAAAGTTATTCCTCTTATGTGCTTCACCCTTCATAGCTTTTGATCTTGACCAATTTAGTCAATTTTTCTTTATCAGCATGTGTGTGGAGTTTCTAAAGCAGATAAAATAGAAATACTGACCTGTGTTTCTGTAGCTTATTTTCAAAAGTAACCAGTTCAAGAGACCTTGCAGGAAGAATTAAGTTTTCACCAAAGAGAAAGAGCCTATAGGTCTGAAGAGCTGTTAGAAAGCCGCTGGTTAATTTTTATTAGACAAAAATATGAGCTATTTGAGTCTTTTAAAATCTATTATTATTACAAGCTGGTATTTTAATAATGAAAGAAACAATTATTCCCTCCCTACTGGTCTTCTCATGACATATCATGACATACCTTTGGTCAAAATGGGTTTTTTCTGCTCCCTTAATCAGCAATTCCCTTTTAAACCGTCTCCTCTCAGCCTCTTCTTTGATCACCTTTGACAGAGTATTAGAGCATGGAGAATGAGTGTATTTAGAAGAGCAAGGAAAATCTCAAGATACAAAACACACATATATATATATTATATATATATGAAATACAATGCAGACATGTCTCTAAAGCAGGATGTTGGAATAAAAGATGTATGTGCTAGTGCAAGGAAGCCAGAAGAAAGAAAAACAGCCTGATGTCTCTTTGTTGCTGCAATTAAAAGTTGGTGTTGGGGATTCAGCAAACAGTGTCTGCATGAACCTTGATGGGTAGAAATCAATGATATAGATCTCATCTGCAAACAGATGCAATCTCTGCCCCTTTCTGGGAGGAGCAGCTAATATCTCAGGCAAACGCAGGGCATGACTTTGAGGTGCGCCCCGTCTGTGCTGTGGGGAGGGCTGCATAACCTTGAAAGCAGCCTGGTTTTCATAACAAGCACAGTGGCAAACTGGAGAGTCAGATATGAGGGGGAAGAGTGTTGGGGACAGATACATTTAGGGCCAAATTTTAAAATAATTAGTTTACAGACAGTTTATGGAAAGCATGAAAGCAAGACTTTGAGAAGACATAGTTTCTTAGGAAGGATAGCGGAGTATATGACATCCTTGAGCTACTAACAGGTCATAGGCTTTGTCTTAAAGCTTTTTATGGATTTGTTTCCTAGCCACTTTTATTTCACCCTATTGTTGCTTGCAATTCCTTCCTTTTTCTTTTCTTTTTTTTTTGTTGTTGATCTGTAACTTGTTTTTCCTTTATAGTTCTTTTTCAGAAATAACACAATTTCCTTTAGTGTGAGCATTCTCTCAATTTCAATGGAATTGTAATGTCTTTTGCTTAAATTTTCCAGCTGGAACTAAAGATAGCATTGCTTAACAGTCTGAGAGGATGTTATGAGAGTTCCTGGATGATTTAAGAGGGTTTCAGAATAGATTTATCTTTCATAAAACTAGGGACAAAGCAATATACAGTGAGGGAATTAATACCTTTGGAAGAAAAGACATCTAAAAGTGAAATTGCCTTTACTTCCCTCTCTGCTGCAAACTGTACTTGTTAAATACAAAATGTTTTATCGCAGCACATGCAAATCACAAGGATTTGATGGCAGCATGACAGTGGAAACTGTAAACAGACTCAGACTCTGGTTCCAAAGTATCATTCTCTTAGTTACAAATTAACAGCTTCAGGTACAAGGATATCATCCAGGCAGGCTTGGAGTTAAAGTGAGAGCTTCCTTCTGGGTGCATTGCCACTGAAACAGGCCCACGTAACTGTTCTGGAAAAAGGAGTTGAACCTTCACACAGCACTTTGATGGCCTGCAACACTTTTGTCTGTCTGGAAAGCTAACAAACTTTGATTTGCATCAGAAACTATGCATATATATTGACATTTTAATAGTAGGGGACTACAGTGTCTACAACCAGTAGTGTTAGTACAGAATGTTTTGCGTCAATGGTATAAAGAGAGCTCTCTGAAACCTGTCACAGCAGTTCTGGCCCCTACGTAGAGCAAAACAAGAGTTGTGATGCATCAAATGCACTTTCAAACTATTTTTTCCTCCTTACAGTTCAGCCGAACAAGTAATAATTAACTATTTTTCAATTTCTCTCTATCAGCCCCCACCATGAAAATATCCAAACCTCAGACAACCTGAAAATGACCCGATTTCTCTGTGTTTCAGATGGTCTGACCATATTGCTTCCTCTGCTCTGTATAATATGTTTCATTTTGACCTGCGGTTGTTCTGTGTTGCAAGAATACAATGATTTTCACAGATTAGTATCTTTGTTGGAGAGTAAAACTGTAGTTTCTGGAGTGGAATTTATTGAGTACATTTGTGAAAACCATAAACCATCAACCCAATAAAACTCAAGTTTCTTCATGAAATCTTTTTGTTGGAAATTTTTTTGACCAGCTTTACCATTTAGATTTTAAATATATTTACACTAATGACTCACACATCCTCCTCTGATTTTCAATACCTTTGCCACCGGTCTCACAAACTGTTCTTGTCCCTTTCATTCTGAAAACATACAAAGGCAGTTGTAATCAATCCGTGCCTTGCTCTTCCTTGCCTTTCCAACGATTGCTTCATTTCCTGGCTTAAGACCCAGCTCTTTTCTGAGAGCACACCTCCTCTGTCTCCTGTGTTGTTCTTTATCAAAGAGACACACCAAAAGTCACCATGGCTCAGTTAGCACCACTTTCTCCTGTGGGCTGGGTTTAAAATAACCGTAAGAAAAGAGACTGACGGGAGCAGACAATGAAGAACTTGTTCTAGACAGCCGCACTCCATGGAAGTTAATTGATACGCCAAAAGTTAAGTTTATCTTTAACTAACTTAACTATTCCTAAAGGAGTTAAGTACATAATTTATACTTCCTCTTGACACTAGGGTAGCACTGTGGTGCCACATTTCCTGTGCCCCACCTCGCCTGGAGGCACCAGATGTCCTTGCCACTCAGGGATTTTGCAAATTACTGTGTTGGCTCTGCAGCACTTTTTCCAGGGAATTTCGGTTTTGATGGATTTGGTGTTCACTAAACTGAAACTTCTTCCAGCCACACCTGAGTGGGGATTTTCAGAAATAGTAGCCACTCTGACTGAAATGTTTTATCTCAATAAAGAAGTGAAAAACATTATAGTCTGTCACTAAAATTCCCAGCAGGCTCTATGGCTTCAGCCAGCCACTGAATCCACAATACTAAGTTAAGAACATTGATTGAGACCAGGATTGCTCTTGCAGCTTCGCTGGCCAAAGGTTGGTTGTCGAGTCTAAACTAGTAGTCTAGTCCTTCACTGTAATCAGCAGTGAAGTGCAGGTAGCTCTAGAAACAAGTCATTACTCATACCCAAATCTGTCTAATGATGGAATGACTCACTGAGTGCAGAGGGAGCTGCTGGGGGTTAAAGTTAGGTGAGATGTTTTGTGCTGCTGGATACTGTTTGTGTGATCATGCCTTCCCAACGAAGCAACATGCCTTAGCTGTAAAGTACCTACAGGCTAGGCTGCACCCTTGGTTTGGAGGAGGGTAGGAGCACGTACCTGGACAGTCACGGCAGCTCACAGGACAAGTGCTGGCAGGTTCGGCTGCCACACTGAGTCATGTAGCTGAACCCTTACTGGTAGTCTCCTTGTAAAACTGGCTCTGAGATACTTCTGATAAAAAGAATTATGACTTTGGAAAGGTTGTGTGTGGTTTTGAAACATTGCACCATTTCAAACAGGTCAAGCTATTACCACTTCTTCTTGACTGCAGTATCAGGTGGCTCTTTCTAGCAGCAATCACTACAAATAATGAACTATTTAATGAAACACATTGAGAGTCTTTAAGCCTGAAAAGCAAAGTATCTGGTCCCTACAACGATTCTCACATCTGTCTTCTGCCTCAGAAGCTCACACAGAACATTGGATCTATTTCAACTATTTATGAAGAACCCAAATAGCCTATGTGATCTTTCATTTTATTCTTGATAAATTTTTCTTGCATACTCCGTACCACTGAAAATTCCATCATCCAAGCTACATCTTTCTACAGCCTGAACTTTCCGGTTCACCTCACTGTTTTTTTTAAATTTTTAAAAAATCTTTCTTAACTGCTTCAATTTTCACTTTCTTCTTCATCTACACTGGTTTTGCATTTATCTCTGATGGGTTTGTTGCTATGCAGCATGCTTGTCCCAGTCGAATGCAGCCATTTATGTTTGAATATTTTGTCTTTGCATTGCACCATCCTCTTTGATTTCATTCAGAACCACGCATATTTACTTCCTGCTTTGATACATTTTGTTGTCTTTATGTTTCATCCTTGGTCACAGGGGCAATGGTGAAATCCTGTCTGTGCAGACACCATCAGTGTGTCTCAGAGGTTAGTCACACCAAACAGGGAAGGCTGCAGGAAATGGGTATCAGAGGGTTCATATTAATGGGAATATTTGTCCTAGGCAATGTTTGTGCTTTGCAGTCATGCCCAGAACCTTACACTATGTACTATACACCTACAGTAAAACAGAGCACTTACACAGGGCCAGACACACCACATACTACACTCCTGCCTCCTCCACTGAACCGTGAACTTGCATGAAGAGCAGACTTGAAGCAAAATGTAAAGCAGAAAATGTGTGTCCTTCTGTTTCTTGTTCAGATTCAATAAATGAACAACCCTAAGAGTTTGGATGTTTTTGAACTGAAGCAGAACTTTGTTCACAGAACCATGAAATTGTTCTCTTTGAAAGGAAATATATCTAGACACACCTTGAAAAGATGTATGTGTAAAAGAATGTTGAGTAAAATCAATAGAAAACAAATATAGGAGTCCTTGGGCCGTGTTTATTTTGACTTAGGAATGACCTAAATAACTCTAAGCTGGAAATATGTATTTGTGATCTATTTAGAAGAATAAATACAGGGTTATTTGAAATAGCACAGCATTCATTTAGATCAAAAGAAACTGTTTAACCCACTGATATTCTACTTATGCAGCAAGCATGGGCCTTGAATGTGATACCACTACTGTTGAGTAGATGGGCTCTATCGAAGGTGTTTAGAGTCCAGGTCAACCACCTGCTCTTCCTAACAGGCCTCCTTCCACAGCAGTCTTCAGCCTTTCATCACCTCCTGCCAACAACCTGACATGTCCAAGGAAGCACCAAACCAGTAAAGCAGGACTGTATGTGGCCAAGACTGTTTTATTTTGCACTTTCAGAGGCTGGATCTGCAGTTGACAGACGGTAACTATCTCAACTGCAAGGCCATCACATTTAATAACAGAATCTCATTCCATGTCTGTGTCTCAGCTAAATGAATGCTCCAGAGTTTCACATAATTTCATCTGGCTTTCTCAGAAAATACCTCCAATTAGGTAGCTTAGGGAATTCAATATTCTCCCACATTCTTTTTCTGTCTTTCCTTGAATTTTGCAGGACAAGATTTGTACTGGACCGTATCTTTTCCATATCTACCAGATCATCCTATGTCATTGCCTTACCATGCCATCACTTTGTTTTTGCAATGGTTTTAGAGCAATATAAGGTGATCTATGGATAATTCATGCTCTGGAGGAACAAGATGGTCTTTCTTCTAACAGCTGTAGTGTAGCTTATTTATGTGATCTAAATAACAAAAATTTCAATACAGTCAGGGGCTCCAGACTATTAGCCTGTTTTGGAAGTTCGCACCAAAGGTCTGTTCTCAGAAACTACAGAATTTTCAGCCTCTTTGTAGTAACTGACAACTAGAAATCAAATCTTTGATTGAATCGAGGCAGAAAGAATGGAGACCTATCCTTGCTGACACCACAGCAGACGGAGGCAGCTCTGGGGGAGCTCTTCTTAAACCCAGCAGGTTCCTAGAGATTCCCCTGAGCTTGTGTTTTGGCAAGGGAACCCAATAGACTGCATCATCACTTGTTTGACGTTTCAGTGTGACAAACGATTTCTTTAATTTACTTTCCTGTAGAAAATAAAGATTGACTGAGGGCTGGTCCTTCAGAAATCAGGATGAACCGCATCTTTCCAACAAGTTCAAGGGATACCTCACTGTGCTGGGCCCCACACAGAACTGCACCAGGTGTGTTTATTTTTTCAGTCCTGTTACTGCAAAGGCTGCTCATTTTGCTTTGACTGGTGTAACTTCTTTTTATTTGACCACACAAAAGTCCATAGAAGGCTTAAACTATACTTTGCTCTTCAAAGATTTGTGATTTGGCATTTGATTTTAGAGTAGCTGTACTCAGAGATCTTTGCAGAGAAACAGTGTCACACCATAGCTCTGAGAAACCCATCATCTAAAACACTTAATACCAAGCCAAGGTTATGTTACAGGTACCAGAAGAAAACAATGAAAACCAGTGTATGAAGTCATGCAGGAAATGCTGCGTGTGCATGAAAGAAGACTGGAGAGTTAGTATCTAATCTAGTCAGTCTCTGCTGTATTCTTGACTGTTTGCATGTTTAGCTTTTAGCCTTCTTGGGATAGGGACAGGTGAAAATTGAGCAGAAGGATGTAGAACTTAACTGGAAGCATCAATGAGAAAAAAAAAACAACCAAGACTGTATAAAAACGCGGATAGATGGAATAGTGCTTGTGTAACATGACTGGCATGTGAATGAGTTCACTGGAAATGTAAACACAGAAAGGGACTGGCAGAAAGGGCATAAAATGAGCAATTCAAACTGATGAATAGTAGTGGAAGTGGTTATGACTTCGTACTCACCAAGGAGAAAAACAGTGATGTAAGAAGAGGTTGAATGGACAGGAAGGAGTAAGAGCAGCATTTCCTTTAGGGTGTTTCTACTGTGCCTCCCTCTTTCAGACTAAGTTTTGTCTCTGGCTGGTTCAGCACTATCTTACGCTGGTCATCACCTGATGAATAATCATGTGTTTTTGTGGGTAACTGTCAATGATTGCTACCTTCTGGTTCTTGCTACAGCCTATGAAAAAGAACATAAAATCAATGCTCCTGTGGGGCTTTTGATTATTCAGGTGAACTGTGAAACCCAAGCAATCAAACTCTTTGTTAGTATGATTTATTTCTATTAATTAGGTTTTGATAATTTTTAAAATTAAGAATATTTAAAAATATTGCTGAGGCAATCCAATTGCCCTACAAATGTGCAAATTAATTTTAGAAGATTTTATGTTCTTTCATAGATGGATATATGTAACTGACTTTGATCTGGAGGTTGGGATGGGGCATCTACCACTTCTCTGCAACATTCCGCTTTAGCGAACCGATACAGTCCCCTTTCATCCTGCAGGATAAAGCTCGGATAAAATATGCCCAAATAACTAAACCTCTCAAAAATGTGGAGGCCCATTTGCAGAGTAAAGCTAAACCCCATGTTTGCATGTTTGTGTGCTGTTGACATAGACCATTCTTTGTCATAAGTTCTCAGAGATACTAAGAACTTTTGCAGTTGTGTATTCAGAATGCACCAGCCTCTACAAAACAGCTGAAAAAAGGCTCTTCCCAGTTACTATGTAGATGTGGAGTTTTTTTCCAACACCTTTTTACAACCTTGACATAAATAAAAGAGATGCAGTGAATCAGTAAGCTGAGGACTTTAGGAAGCTGCTAGTATCAGACAGTCCAAGAACCAGAGCCTGAAAAATCCTTATTTCTGGAAGAAATCCACCGAACTTCATAAACTGCATGTGGGATAAAGCTGCTAGGTGAGAAATGTCCTAAGAATGATGTTCTTAAATGCTAAGCTGGGGTGGTCTTTAATAAAAGCTTGCTGTGTGCAAACGTTATTTCTGCTGCTTTTTTCACAAAACTTGGAAAGCACATCACGTATTGAACTCTTCCTAAGGAGTCCAGTCAAACAGCAGCTTGTGAATAAGATTCTGTGGATAACTATTTGTTCCAGGCAGAACTTCAAACCCCATGGTGCTTTGGACACTAGCTGTGCTGAATGCAATACTGCCTGCAGCACGCTGTATCTCCTGACAGTGAGTGAAACCAAACATCACACTAAAGTTTGGGAAAAAATACTACCCTTTGGGATTAAACTGTCTATCTTTTCATCCACATTCTGAAATGAAAATAATAAAGTACCATGAAACAGCCCTATCCCTATCCATTTCAGATGAACTGATACCGAGAGCTAACGTTTACCATGCCATCACCTTGCCAGCCTCCTTGCCTAAGCTCTCAGCCAGTGAGGCTGGCTATGGCTCAGAGAAGCATTGCATTCTCAGGTGTTCACAGTCAACCATCAGCCTTATTCACACAGAAATCAATTCCCTAATGCGATTCTAGCTTTGAAATATCAGTGTTCTAATGGAGACAGCAAAATAAAAGCAGACTTTTCTGAAAAAGCATTAACTTTCAGAGTGGTGGTTTTATTTGTATGCATTCAACAGCACACAGGTTCTTTTGCAGGAATATAAACAGAAAATCAGAAACGTCCAGATCTGACCAGTACTCCATTTCAAAGGATTCAAAAACAGACGCAAGAAACTTCACAGGAGGCAATGGCAGGACAACCTGCTCCAGGGAGGAAGTTTCTGCTTGGACATCATTGATGTAATGTCTGCTTGACTCCACAAACTATAAGGCTTATATCCCTTAGAAAAGTAATAGACGTATTACAGAAGAATCTGCATTTCATACTTAAAGATTTCTGTACAGTAATATTTACAACATATTGCAAAGTTTACAGTCTCTATGTTATGCCTTTACTGCAAATAGTTGCTTTCAGGCCATAAAACCCAGACTTTGTACCTTTCTGCCAGCTGCACTGCAGCTGCGGACATTGACCCCTGTCACAGCACTGGAGCTCCTCGAAAAGCTCAGGTGTAAACAGCAGGTAGCACTGTATGAGTGCATGCCGTTTGAGTATGTTGATTACAGAGATCCAGTAAAGCCAAATCATTCCGTTTATGAATTGACTTTGCCCTCAGATCCAGTTTTAAGTTACCCAAAAGACTGGAAACCCAACTCTGTTGCTAGAACTTCTGTTCATAACATAATGGCCTGTTTACATGTAACATTAATGGGAGATGAGCGAAGCCCAGAGGTCCCAGTCTGGAAGAAGCACTGAACTACTCATGCCCAAGAAATGTGGAGAAAGCATCTACTGTTGCTCCAGTATACTGTGAAAGGTAAGTTAGTAGCTTACCCAGAAGGTAATCTATAGCTTACCACAGAAAGATCCTAGATCCACATCGTCCCTGAAGTAAATGATGCCCAGGAGATGCTTAGGGTTCCAACTAAAGTTTGAACAAAGCCAGGAAAATTTGGCCACATATCAGCGTGGAAAGTCACAACAACCCCACTGGACTGTTAATAAAGACCAAAAAATATTCAGAAAGGGGCCACTCACTCCACTAACCTCTGCCATAAAACCTTCACAGATTGAGAGAAAGGGTGATGTTAATTTGATGTTAATTTCAAGTACATCAAATATATTCCTTCCTAATGTTGAGAACTTGTGACCAACACGTATCATCATAAGTTTTGAGAGCTGCTGAATTAAAAGAGCAAAAGCACACAGAAGTTTGCAAATGAAACAAAACATTTTGTTGGAAACAAACCAAAATAATTACCTTCTCCCTTGGTAGGGCACTGATGTGAAATACAAATGCTTTCTCCTACACTCTAAGCTGTCTAGAGTCATCCCTGTTTTCAAATAAAAGCACTCCTTACAAATGCATATAAATATTTATGAGGAACAGTGCCTTGCAAAGTGAGTATGAAAAGAACAGATAAGCCCAGTTATGCTCCTGACTAATAAACCTGAACTGAGTCCCTTAAAAACCTGCACCTTAAATGCATAAATCTTACCACCGTCTGAGAATAACCCTTTACTAATAATGTAAGAAATGCACATGGAAATTTCATTTTCCTGTGAAATTCATGTACTACCTTGTCCCGAAGTTTGCAGAAGCCCAACTGTGCAAACTGTTTCATTTTCTCCCACATGGAAAGTGGGTTCAACAATTATTTTATCCGGAATGGTTATCTATCTATCTATCTTGACAACTTCAGATATGTAGACCCTAGTATACAGCACTGGAAATAAAGCCAAATGCCCTGCATTCCCAAACTGTTGCTGTAATTGAGAACTAACGAGCCAGCGACTGCCAAACACATTTAAAACATATGGAAAAGCAGCCATATGGATGATCTTGCTGTGAATTTTACTGAAATCAACTAAATCACTTGATAAGCGCTTCAGGGGTAACTCTCCCAGTGTGCAACGTTGGTGTAGGTTAAAACAGGCAACTATTCTTCCTACCACCAACGTCTTATTGAGTATTTGATGCTCACCCTCACCTCTTCTGCTCCTCCAGATAAATTTTGTGGGTGTAGCAAACACTTGAGAAACACAGCTTGAGCGCTCAGCATCCACTTAACCGTGCTGGCAGCTGTTCTGGGACAGGAGAGACAGCAGAGTGACCTGCCATGGTGCAGGCAGGAGGAACGCAGAGAATGGAAGCGGATGTTTCTGGACTCCTAACTCTGCAGGTCTACCGGCCAAGTAAGTCAGACATGAAGACAACACACTCATGGTAACAAAAAGGATACTTCCAACCTCTGCAAGACCCTCAGGTCAAGTCACTCTTCTGCCAGCAGCGCAGCACAGACGGGCATTGGTCTGACTGGAAGAGGAACTAACTTTGGTTTTGACAGGGATTTATTTTTTGCAATTTTTTTGTGGTTTGAAATATCCACAAAGAAGTGCTTTGGCGCAGGACATTTTTAGCAAGCATGACAGACTGGGTAAGTGTTTGAGGCTCAGCCAACAAATTCCATGATTACCGTGGAGACCTAACTCACTACACTGATGATACAAAATATTTTTATCAGCTTTTTAAACACTTGTAGCTTATCCAGTCCAAATGAAGCCTTTTCTTCAAGTTTGCTGACTAAGATGCTGTCTACACCAGGTGTATGTCCCCATTAGGACATTTACCTGGTACTGCCTTGCCAGTCACAGGCAGACCCATGCTGGGGAAGCATGGCCTTATGTAGCCTGAGATACACTTGCCTAACATGATTCTGTAAGCCCACTGCTCAGTCACAGAGTATAAAGAACAGATGCTAAACCACAAGCTGCCAAACCTTGCAATGTCAGAGTCAGCGATACATTGCACACCAAATGAAGAAACCTATGTACATGTCACTAGTACTGTTCTGCAGCGAGGCAGTGACAATGTAAATCCTTTCCTTGTTTTTGACTACCTGTTTTTTGGGACTATGTCTCTGAAAATTATTTGGGCAGGATTTTACAGGCTATCCCTCCTGACTGGCTGAGCAAGCTTTGTGACAGAGCAAACTAGATGGATACAGGGTGCTCCAGCCTGGCTTGAATACTCTCAGACAAAGAGTGGCTTGGCAGGGATTTAGCTTACAACATGTTTGCCAAGTATCCCAGATAAAGTTGCACAGTTAGTCCTCAACAATCAAGCAAAGAATGTCTAATGATTTCAATATGAGCCCTGGTCAAAGACCCCTGGTTAGACAGAGCCTTTGAATGCCTAGGTGGATCCTGTTTGCCTGCTCCAGAGATTATTGCCACTTCATTTCCATTTTCTCCCCCAATTCCTCATGACACAATCATTGCTGGAAAGAGTGAGTGCATAACACAGACCTTCTGTCACAGCCAACAATGGCATCCTGGGGCAGCGATGATATTATCGTGGATGGCTGTTCCCACCATGGCTCACTTTTGCAGAAGCTTTCATTTATCTTTTCCTCCTTTTGATACAGTTCACAATCTTTTCTTGTTATCTTGCTTTGGACCCCTGAGCTTGTGATGAGAGTGAGCTTGCCAGGAGATGGAGGCAAGGGTAGGAGGCAATAATGAAATACTAAACTTGGACAAAGTAATCATGAGGCAGAAGACAGAAGAGTTTCTTCCTGTGTCTGGCTTTATCCAACTTCCAAGTCAAGGATTCTGAAGGAAGAGGGGAAAAAAGTTTCAGTTATTATTTATCAGACAGGCATAAGGTGATACTATAAAGCTTTTATTCAGTTGCTTATGGTTAATTCCAACACAGCACATTCTCCTCCCAGGGGATTGCCACTTGAATAATGAGCACACATTTAAGAATGGTGCTGAAACTCAAGGCTGAGTAATATTGGTTGGATCCTGGGAAGGAGGACAAAGATTGAGTTCCATTCTTAGAGTGAAGCAAGGCTGACAGCAGAGCTGAACTGCAGAGGTGAAATCAGGCAACATCCCACCGAGAAGCAGCAATGCCCTTCTCACTGAAGATCTCCGTTTTCTGAAGCTCACAGCCCATGCTCAGACTCTGGAATCGTCACTCTGATGACATGTGCTAGAGAACCTGATCTTTCAAATAGCTGTTTTATTTACACGGTTCCCACTAGGTCCCAGAGAACTCATGAAAAATTAAACTGAGAACATAAAATATGAATGGGATGATCACTGGCCCATAAATGCCTTTCTGTTCTTGAAAGCTGTTCTACACTTAACAAATGTGGCTTCGAGAAAATGAGTTTCAGCCTCTTTTTTCAAAGAAGCTGTAACTATTTGCAAGCGTCTGTGTAGGAACGAGGATGTGCCAGGGAGAGCACATCACTGTCCATGAAGTGCAGGAGTCCACTGCACACTTAGCAGTAAGCAGACTAAACAGAGCCAAATACATGGATACAGTGAAAACACAGATTTCTAGCTCGTTGCTGCATAGTCAGAGAAAAAGTATGACTGAAAGAAAAGACATTTGATCAGAACTGCAGGACTCACCTTGCAGTCACACGGTGATAACAACTCTGAGCTTAGATTCTGCCAGAAAATGTAATACTTAATTTGCTGGCTCCTGATGACTCAAGTCCTTTATTCTGGGTGCTCTGTACAGGTATTTTTATCAGACCTTTCTGAACTTCTATGGTCTAAATGGTAAAAGAATAGCCCTGCTGCTGACATCTATCAGCTTACAGTCAGCCCCAGTATGCTTAAAGTTGTGTTTATATTATAGGTCTCAGGCTGCCAAAAACTTCAGCGTCAAAGGAAATTAGTGCCAGTCTGAAGCACTCCCTTGAACTATGTCAGGGGTCCTCAAACCCCAGCCTGTGGGCCGGATACAGCCCCTCAGGGTCTCCAATGCGGCCCACCGCTATCTACAGAACCCAACCGCCACACTCCTGCCAGGGGCTGGGGAGGGGTAAACCGAGTAGCCGAAGATGACTTCCTGCGTGGTCGGGCTGAGGAGGGGGGCGGCAGCATCAGTACGGTGGATGGCTCCCCCATCTCTCCCTCCCTCCCTCCAGCTCCCAGGCAGGACAAGCCAGGCAGCACAAACCAGCCAGCACCAGTGGGAAGTGCACAATGAAATAATATTTGTTTTTGTTGGTTACAATCGTTCTTCATTTTAAATACTGCATTCTTTTTCCTGTTTTTTGTGCACTACTACAAATAAAATATGTGCAGTGTGCAGAGGAATTAGTTCATTTTTTTCCAAACTACAGCCCAGTACCCAGTAATGTCCGAGGGACAGTGAACAAGCTCCCTGTTTAAAAAGTTTGAGGACCCCTGCTCTAAGTATTAGAATTATTGCAGACTGACCAGATACCCAAATAAAGCTGCTGTTTACTTCATGGAGGCCTCTTCACCGCTCTGGTAGGCTATGTGCTATGAACTGTCACTTTATCTTTGATGTTACAAACAAAAAGCCACTGAACAAGGCCATGTGAGGTTACGCTGGCTCAGCCCCTGGAAAAGAGCTTCCCTGCTCCTGCCCATAGAGTGCATGTTCCCTGGAGTGGTCGCCAGCATCTATGTCCTGCTTCATCTGCAGCACTGGAGACACTTAGCACTGTGCAAATGGATTGGCAGACTGCTCAATCCTGAGCAGACTCTGTGCTGATGACTGTGGTTCTGGCTCTGGACCCTATGCTGGGCAAGGCCATTCAGCAGCAAACAGGCTTTTATTGTTTTCCTTCATGTAAACGTGTTTCGTTTTATTAGGTGGCTCCTGCTTGCAGTGAAGTTTGCTCTGTTTAGCAAGGGCAGCAGCTGCAAAGCTTCACAAACCACCACCTGCACAGTTCTGTTTTGTGTATCTCCCTGTCCTTTTGACACAGAGGGATGTGCCGGGAGAGACGATAGAGCTCTTTCTTTGGTCTACGGTAATTTGGGAAAGGATCTGTCACATAACAACACTACCTTGTCAGACAGATACCTGACAACTCTTCTTATCTACAAGGGCTTGAAATGTTTGTGTGAAAATGGCTCTCTCCCTTCCTCCTCCCTCAATTTGCAGGAAGAAAACAGGCTTTTGAGAAAAATGCAAATTTTAAAGGTGATCCAAGTTTCATATTAGTAAAACCAACTGGAGGTAAGGAAATGGATTTTTGCAGTATATAGACTAAAGGAATTGGTTGTGACAGCCCCATAACCCACATAGCAAAGAAGCTCAAACAGTACATTTCTCCATGCTCACAAGGTCCACACGCTCTGCCAACAGCTGCATCCACACCAAACGAGGCTTTTCTCACGCACCAGTTACAAACTGTCAGAAAAGATACATGTAATCCTTCAGATCGAGGTCTACTCATACATTTTTTAACTACCACGCTGTAAGCTGCTGTACTTCTAAGGGCTTCTTTTTTTGGAAGGAGAACAAACTGTTATCTACTAGATCATAATACCAAAGGCTCCGTGAATGTAGTTCTTTTTCACGAGTTCAAATGCAAAATAAGCACCGCTTATTAAAACCACGCTATTAGCTTTCACCAAGGCAAAGTTTGTTCTCCTGTCTATGAAGTATTTCATTTTCAAGACTAGGTGCCAGATGTTTGCATTAATTACCTTTTAGTGAAGTACCCACCTAACCAAGGCAAACCACACAGCTGATTCCCAGCTAGTGGTGCCAAACCACATGGCAAAACCCACCCCAGAGGAGTCAAATCCATTACAGTTAAACAGGGTAGAAAACGAACCCTGTGAAATGCTGGGGGATCAGCTGGAGCAAACTTCCAAGGTCCCAACAGAAAGCTATAGGGACGTAAGATTGCTAGTAAGAGCATGGATCCTGGTCTGCTTTCCTGGTACTTGGGGGTGCTTATATATAAGGAGAAGGGAGGCAAAGTAAGGAGGGGAAAACCATAGCAGTATAGTGTAGCATACTGTGGTACAGTATAGTATAAAACAAGTGTACTCCTAATTAGCAATAGATTCAGTTCTTCTAAGTATATTTCCTAGCATTTAATATAGCAGAAATTAAAACAAGCTATTTTACAAAGTAGGGATTTGCAAAGGACATACATCCCTCAGACACTGACTCTTTGACTTCATGGAGGGCGGGTGTCTAATCTAAATCTGGCAAGCCACACGCATTTGTTTGTATTTTGGTTTTTGTAACCACATGGATTTCTGCTTTGCAAAAAGGCCATCCTGGAACACGTAGTATACAAAACACATTTTCCTTCAGCCGGTCATGAAAAGAGAAACTAAGAAGCCCCAATAGCCAACTAAAGAGGAAAGATAAACATACAAATGGACAGGGCGAGGCTTTACACACACCTTGAGTCCACCAGGTTGCAGTGTACGGTGAAAGAAGCCATCACGCCAGATCCTGGATCACCTTGTTAGTCTCCCTGGCTTTCTTACACGTGTACAGCCATTTGATTATCCGAGCGTTGCGCTCGATCACAGAGGTGCTGCTCGGGACCTGCTCTGTGAGTTCATCCTCCAGCAGCCCCTCGTCCCCACTGTGCCTTGTAAAGTCACTCTCGGATGTGGCCACACTGATGCTGCGGATCTTGAAGGAGACGTTGTCGGACATTACAGAGAAGTTCTCTCTCCCAAGATCCTCAATGACTTCCGGCTCCAGGCCACAGTACGTAAAAAAAGTATCAAACTCTGAGAAGGACTTGGAGTACCGAGAGCTGATGTCTGACTGGGAGCGATGGAGACCTCTCCTCTTCACTTCCTTAACCTCGTCAGAAGGTATATTCAGTTTTGAGGGTCTCTCATGCTCTTCTATGCAGACCACTGGTGCTTCCGTGCTCAAAGCAATGGCTTGCTCTGCTCCATGGCTGCTTGACTCACGGTCACCATATCTTGCTGAGAGAGGCTCGTTGCTCTCGCTGGATGCAGTCTCCTCCATAACTCTGGGCATCTCAGGAGAAGCCAGCTGCTTCTCCTTTATAGACCCTTGGAAGATCCTCCTCACCACGTTTCCTCGTGAGTTCTCCTGGCTCTGACCTCTGCCAAACTCGCATTTTTGGCGGTAGATCACCAGGGAGTCCGGCCGCATCTGCCTCTTCGGGGTGCTGCGCCTGGCGACGGGGGGGCCCTGCTGCGGGGGAGCCCGGCGCGAGTACGCGGCCACCGGCAGCTCCGCGGGCTTCGCGCCCGTCGAGCCCCCGCCGGTGCCTCTGCTCTCCACCGAGCAGGTCTCACTGCTGCTCTCCGAGGCGGAGCTGAGCCCGATGGCGGGCTCTTGCCTACTGCCGATCACTCGCTGGCTCTTCACGTATTTGGCCTTGTCGGCCGCCAGCCTCTCCACGGCGCTCCTCCGTACGGGGCTGCCGGCCTCCAACTGCCGCCGCAAGTACGCGGGGCCGCGGCTCAGAAGCCGCAGGGCGAGGGGCGAGGGCAGGTCGGAGATGCCGTGCATGGCTGCTGCCCGGCACAGCTCCGCCGGCATAGCAGCGCCGAGGATGCGGCTCCGGCTGCAGGTCCTGGCAGAGTAGGACAGGCAAAGTCCAGGACAGCAAACTCCAGGCACCAAAGAACGGCAGACGGCAGGGAATGGACGCCCGGGAATGCGCAGGGGGGCGGCCGTTGAGGCCCGTCGACGGCGGAGCTACCCCCAGGAGCGCACAGCCGCTACCGTCGGGGAGTCCCGTGTGCGCGGCACCGCCCGCCGTGTGCCCGCCCCCGCCGGCCTCCGCCAGCCAATCCCGAAGCCTCCACCGGCCCCGACGCCCTCGCTGCGAGTCTCGTCTCGGGCAGCGCCTCCGCCCGAGGACCGTGCAGAGCGACAGCTAAGCCGGAGCCGTGCCCGGTGCGGTGGAGTGTCTTAGCTGGAACTGCAAGTGAGAAACCTGCGCCTATCAGAAGATGGGGCGAGCTCCAGCAGTGCAGTATTCCCGTACGTGCGGGGCTGGCAGCTTCAAGCAGGCAGGACAGAGCCACTGGCTGTTATTGAATACTTGACAATTAGTCATGCAAGGCACAGGCTGGGGCAGGCCGAACCTCCAGCTTTCACACATGTGATCTCAGGTCAGATCCACCTCCTCTGTGGTCACGAAGAACTGGAGAGAACTTCTCTCCTTACACAGTAAACAAACTCATCTTTGCCACTGCAAGGCTTTTTTTGTTTTACCTTTTGTGCTTTAGTGGTGATGGACTTGCACCTAGATCTTCACAATCTGCAAACATTATGGCAAACAATCGTACCAAGAAAGACCTGGGCTGTGGGGCTTCCTGGTCATTATAAAGGTTCAGTGAGCACCACTTTGCTACTAGGAACAATTTGCTCATAACTGTGTGGCTGAAGAAAAACATACTAGGCATTCTTCATGTCAAGAAGTCAAGGTCAGGCAGTGAGTGTGCACCGACCTCTGCACTCCCTGGGAGCAAGCAGAAGGGGCCCGGCCACCTCTGGTGACGGGACTGCTTAGCTTTGGGGTGGGAAAGCAGCAGCTTTTGTGCTTATATTGAGCTTTTGTGCTTTTTGTGGAGCTTTGTGCTCCAAGGGTTGAGCCAGCCAGTCTGAACCCTGCTAGGATATCTACTCCCATATGCTGTGTCATCACCAAAAGTTTTGAGCTGTGCAAGTGGTACCAATGTTATCCTTGTTCAGGTGTAAGAGGGTACAAATTGCTGAAGTATGACCTGAGCAACTGGGTTTTCACTGAAGCTTTACTCCTCTGGGCACATGACTGCCCTTGGCCAGGATATTTCCACAGTTTCTTATGAGAACAACATTATAGTTCATAGACTCATGAAATCACAGAATTATAGAATGGTTTTGATTGGAAGTGGCTTTTTAAGGTCATCTGATGCAAGCCCCCTGCAGTGTACAGGGACACCTTCATTTAGACCAGGTCACTCAGAGACCCATCCAATCTAATCTTGAATATCTCAACGGACAACCTGTGGCAATGTTCCACCATCTACACTGTAAAAGACATCTTCCTTATATCTAGTCTAAATTTACCTTATTTCAGTTCTGAACCATTAGGTTCTAATAACCTTAGCTACTCAAAGGACCATGGAAGACATAGAACTTCCTAAACATATAGCAGGGCGCTGCATGACCATTTTTGAGTGTTGCACATATACAAAAATCATTAGGGGTTGGAAGGGACCTCCAGGGGTCATTGAGTCCAACTCGTCTGCTCAAGCAGGATTATAGAACCTAATACAGGTTACATAGAAACGCATCAAGACGGGTTTTAAAGGTGTCCAGAGAAGTAGACTCCACAACCTCCCTGGGCAGCCCATTCCAAACCCTTACAGTAAAGACGTTTTTTCTCATATTGAGATGGAACTTCCTGTGCTCCAACTTACATGCATTGCCCCTTGTCCTATCACATGATGCAAGTGAAAAGAGATTGTCTCTCTCTTCTTGACACCCAGCCTTCATGTATTTATATACAGTGATTAAGTCCCCTTGTAATCTCCTCTCCAAGGTGAAAAGTCCCAGATCTCTCAATCTCTCCTCATAAGCCAAGTGTTTCAGTCCACTAATCATCCTCGTGGCCCTCCGTTGAACTCTGTCAATCAAGTTTCTGTCCCTCTTGAACTGAGGAGACCAGAACTGGACACGCTATTCCAGAGTGTTGCAAACACAGAGTGATTCCGTCTGTGATCTTGACATAAAGGGGAGTCTCCAGTCATGTTGAAGGTATTGTTCGCATTTGAGCCTGCTGCCCTGCATAAGCCCAGTGAGATGTTCTCACTGTGACAAGAGAAGGGTTAAGAGCAACCCAGCAACCCTGGTGTGAGTTTGGGGCTGAAGACCTCTTTAGGAAAACACAGAACAGAAATATTCTCTTGTTAATGTAGTTCAACTGCTGGTTTCTCCATCCTTAATTTCACATTTCTCTTTGTTCCCAGACAAGTAGACCTGAGCTCCGAAGCCCTTTAAACCCATAGTGCTGCGTGCCTGCAGAGGGGATGCTTGCCTGCATAGGGACTGCAATGCAGAGGATACTTTTGGAGGCCTTAGAGAGAAATTTTTGTCGATATGTAGAACCGGCATCTCTTTTTGAGAAAGAACCTTTTTCTTGCTATGGATATACAAGTGGAGCTGGTTCACATAGCAGCTGACCTAAAAATCAGTGTCCTCAGAAACTGGGGAGTAGTAGTAGAAGTATAAGCTGAGTTAATTACCAGGGACGCCTTCTCTGTTAAAGCAGCTTATACATAGATATGTAAGAGTGTAGCTAATATAGTTACATATTTAAATGCTTCATGGAAGGCTGAGTTTACAGCAAAAGCTAATTAATTCTGATAACAAATGTTAGTAATAAGCTAATGGATGTGATGAATGTAGCAATGAGATTTTCATTCCCATCCCGATGCTGACAAATTTGTCTCAATTTTTTCCTTCAGCTTTTTCCTTGGAGTTCTGTGACACTGTATAATGTAGCAACACATATTCATAGTCCTCCATGCATTTTAATTTGAGTTTGCACCAATTTCTCATACATTGAATCTCTGAACTTCAAGAACTTTAATAAAAATCTCATCTGTGATTAGTTTGCATTAATTTAAAAGAACGAGAAGAATGAATACACATGAGTATCAATAAGAGTGGTCTTATTAACCAGCTCAGATTAATTTGTTTATACGCTCTTCGCCACATGCAAAAGCCACTAGCAGAGTAGGACTAAATCTTTGTGCTTTGAGTTGGTATACAAAACCAACTGAAAAGTAACAATGACTGTAGAGGAGAAAAATGTCAATTTAAGCATAAAAACCTTGAGACTTTTTCCTTTGACTTGCAGTTTCCTAGGTTTTGAAGGCATGTTTGAAAGACAAACCTGGACGCTTCTGATGGAACATTTTTTATTTTCAGTTTCCTCCCCACTCTCACTGACAAAAGGAAAAGTGAGTTTTGGTTTTCCACAAAGTGCTTGTCACAAGAAATTTCTCATGAAAAATCCCTTCAGCTCTTCTCAGCTGACTTTCCTCACTGATGAGATATTTCTTCCTGCGAATCCTGAGTGATGACAAGGACATTTAAAGTGAGAGAAGAGCTTTAGAAAACGTGGTGAACAACGATAATTTTCCATTTTATTTCCACTTTGAGCAGGCACCATAGTATAGCAGCTGCTCAGTATGTGATATTTTAAATGTATTTAGGTCACATATTTAAGGATTTAAACACATTTCAGTTTAAAATGTATTTATTTTGTTTGAAGTATTTCTACGTATATGTCTAGGGATTAGTTCTTGTCTTTATAGATATAGTCTTACAACGTTTGAAGAAGAGAAATCCATTGCATTTATTCTCTCTGTGAAGCTGGTTGAAGTAAAGTGTATTACCAGAGTCCCAAGGAAAACAGATTTGCCCCAGCCCAGCACAAGCTTGCAGGCAATTGAATGGAAATAAAACCAGGTGCAGCAGCACCTGTCCCTCAGCTTGTCAGGAAGCATAGGTCAGAGAAGCCTTGGCTGACACCCTGAGTTTTCCCATGGAAGGGAAGTTTTACAAAACGCCCTGAGTCAGCTGGCATTTAAAGTTATCACTAGGTACATAGCATTTGAATTTTATGAGGGGTAAGATGAACCACCTGTTGCTCTGTCTGTAACAATAAGACGTGTCTGGTGCACATTTTTCTGTTGCTGGAAGCTGGAAAACCAGTACATGAGAGCCACGGTGACATGACTGCAGGTAAGAAGTATAGTGTGTGCAAAGCTTAGAACACTGGTGTCTACTGCTCCCACGGCATTCCCTGTGTCAGTGACACGCCTTTGATTTATAGCAGTCAAAGGGCAAAAATGAAGCAACAGCAGTTAGAGGTAAAATGGAAGGAGATCAGAGGAGAAAAAGGGGGATCTCAATCCCTAACAGAAATGGGATGTTCCCATCCGGGAAACCTTCCAACATAGCTGTGTCCCAAGACTGGCTCGGGTCTTGACTGAAAAGCAGGAGCAGCACTGGTCAGGGGGTGGTGTGCTTCCACTGTGACATACTGAGTGGTGCTACTGGGTGCCCTGTTTGCTGCACTCAGACGATGCAAAGCAGCCACAAAGTGGAAGCAGGTTCAAAACTGCCATCTCCAATGGGGAAACTTTAGGCCCTTCAACACAAAATCAGTAAGGGTCAAGATTCACCCTCCGATTCATACAACAGAACGTACATGCCTGCTTGCACATTGCCATGCAAAATTTTAGGACCTGGGGCTTGAACCCTCTACAGAAAAGATTTTGGTAGCAGCAGACCCACTTCACTTCTGTGGGTCTTTTTTAGTCTCTTCTGCCACTGCCAAATTGCTTAGCTTCATTTCCCATCCCCATGATTATAGGTTGTCTGCTTCAATAAAGAACATTATATCTTAGTCAGAAAACATCTTCATCCTAAAATCAAGCCAGCTTGTTCATAACTGTCATTAGAGACCTTTATCTTTTGGTGCAATTGTTTTGGAAGTGCTGCATGTACTACTTCCCAGCTTGAAGAACCATCTCAATGGGACTGTGATTCATGTCAGCATATAGGGACTCTGATTAGAACAAAGAGTAGAAGAAAAGTAATGGCATAACAGTGAGAGCAAGAGATGAAATGGAGGACAAATTCAACATGCATTACATCAGGCAGAGCCAATGGGGAGAGCACACTCCCTTCCGCTCTTGTGTCCTTATGTCACTGCCAGCACATCTTAGCCTACACTAACTCCTTCTTTTCCCATACATTTCTGACAAGCCTAACGTAAGTCATTATTAAAAAAATCCAACCTAAGTTGGTACCTGCCATATTTAAGTATTTAAATGTGTGTTACTTTGGTTTAGGGAAATGGATAAGCTTCTCTCACACTACAGAGTTGTGCTTTAGCTAAGCTTGGGAACATCTGTGTTGTAAGTTGGTGCTGTGACATGGTTGTTTACATTGTGCAATCAGTGCTTGTCCAACAAAACTCATGAATGCCCTGCCCTTTGCATTTCAGAGCCCTTCTAAATGCACCCCAACCTCACCCAGGTTCCTCATAACAACAGAAAATCTTTCCCAGTACTCTTGGGTTGATTTGACTACAAATTCTTAATTTACAGGAATTCATCTTGAAAGCAATAACATATTTTTTCTAATCAGATGAACTATGAAGTTTAAATAACATCTTAGATAATGAGAATGAAATGGCTTAGCTGTTCTGTATAATTATACCCATTGCAAAGCGATACAAAACAAGTAAACATAAGCCTCAGCATTCAAGCCTCGTTAGGTTTATGTTGTAACAGCTACATTAAACAAAAACACAGATTCAGTCAGATCTTATCATGCTGAGCTTGGGCAGGATAGCACAGTTATTGGTACTGCAGGGCTTTTCTGGGAATCAGTCATCCAGATTTCTTCAACAAACAGCTCCACCCCTGTCCTACAAACATTAATTCAAGTGCTTAGCAAGATATCCAATCCCAGCTTAGACTGGGACATGTCCACCTCTGGTTGCTGGGCTGTAAGGATTCCCATGCCACTCCTGTTTCCTTCCCCGAGAAAGAAGACTTGTATGTTGCCTCTCTATAAGCCTTTCTAAGATATCTTCTATAGAAAAAAAGGGTTATCTAAAGTAGATGCCAAAGATTATTTGAGTTTTACTAGAGTCTGAGTTGCATAGTGGCAAACTGAATCAAGAGGTGGGTTGTGAGCCGGTGAGTGCGAGTAGGCAGGGAGAGAAGGCAAGTACTTGTCCACTCTTTCCCTTGATAAGTTGGCCACCTTCAGACCCCCTTCTCCAGGAGATTCCACCCTTGCAGTCTCTCCAGAGGACTGCATGGACAGATGGACAGGACTACCCCAGGTCTGGCTCCTTCTGTCTCCTGCACCGTGCACCCTTGGGCAGGTGAGATGCGATGCAGTCTCTTATATAGGTAGTTCACACTGGTGGCCCAGATATGACCCACACTTTTCAGATGTTTTACACCAAATGATCTCTCTCAGGAGTAAAAAAGGGCTTTGGAGCAGAGGGGCATGGGGTGGGTGCAGATTAGCTGTGGCATTCTTCAGCTTGGGTACTGAGATCACCTGCAGGACCTGAGCAATTTGGCAGTGCAGATGTATCCCATGAGCATCCTTTGCTCACTCATAGGAGATAAATGGAGTCAGCATAGATCAGAGGATCACAGGGAAACTCTGATTGCAAGCAACTTCAAGTCTCTAGTCCAACCTCCTGCTCCAAGCAGAGTCAGCTCTGAGACCAGAAACAGGCTATGGCCGAGAAATAAAAATAATGTGAGAAAAGATTTTATATAAAGACCAGTCAGATTTTGCAGAACATAAGGAATAAGGCAAAAAAATTTACTAACTGATAATTTGACATTGTTGGAAAATCTAACGTCAGGTTTTTGTTCTTTGTCTTCAAATAGAAAATCTTTGCGATTTTAGTACCAGCTGAGTTTAGAAGGAGACCTGTAATGCAGGCCCAGTAGAATCACAGAATCACAGAACATTAGGGATTGGAAGGGACCTCAAAAGACCATCTAGTCCAATCCCCCTGCCACAGAAGGAACACTTAGACCAAGTTGCAAGGGAACATATCCAGGCAGGTTTTAAACATCTCCAGAGAAGGAGACTCCACAACCCCCCTGGGCAGTTTGTTCCAAAGCTCTGTCACCCTCACTGTGAAGTTCCTTCTCATTATTATGTGGAACCTCCTATGTTCCAGCTTACACTCATTGCCCCATATCTTATCACTAGATGACACTGAGAAGAGCCTGGCTCCATCCTCCTGACACCCACCCCTCACATATTTATCAACATTAACAAGGTCACCCCTCAGTCTCCTCTTCTCCAAGCTCAAGAGATCCAGCTCCCTCAGTCTTTCCTCATAAGGGAGGTGTTTCACTTCCTTCATCATCCTTGTTGCTCTACACTGGACTCCGTCCAGCAGCTTCGTGTCCTGAAGTCCTTTAGCATGTTTTAGAAAAAAGGTCTAGCTGAAATTCTTAATCCTTTGGTTTAAGACTGGCACTAAGTAATGAACGAACAGAGCATTTTCATTATTAACATTCCATATTACCTGGGAAAAGTATTTCCAGACCTCCACTAATTATTAAGTTTTCTAATGTGGGGCTTGGTACACTTTCTGTTTCTCCCAATGACCCCGACTGCAGAGCAAATTTCATCCTTCCAATTTTGTAACAGTGAATATTCTGCCCCGAGTGAACCAATGAGGCCCTGACACACCCAGTCATGCAAAATGTGAGTCTCCTCTCGAGTCTGTTGGTGTCTCTGTGCCCCCTGGGCACTTAGCACCTTGCATGGCCAGCCCTTGTGCATGGAATGAGGAAAGGTGGGCTAGTGCTTGGATGAGCACCATCTCTTTTTCTGAGCTAAACCCCTGTCAGGCTGAAAGAGCAAAGCTCAACCATTGTGCTGGATGGGGATAGCTGCAAGGAAGAGAGAGGCCCTCACAGACTGAGTAGTGGCTCTGGCTTCATGTGCTTCCCTATGCTGCTTGGAACTGCTCTGGGAGAAACCTCATTTGCTGGACCATTTGTGAATCACATGGTGCTTACACTGACTTGTTGAGAACACCAGAGTCATCTGCCAGACCACAGTGTTCCTGCCCTTGCTTTCTCTCCTTCTTGAGCCTGCTGCTTCAGAAAACTTAAATTATGTGAACATGGCAGGGGTGAAGAGAGAGGCTATAGATGATGAAGAACAACAGTATGTCATCCTCATAGGCTTTCATGCAAAAATTAAGACTTTTTGTGTGATATATTGTTGAGTGCTGTGAAGTTATGCTTCAGTCAGAGAGAAGGAGAGAGAATGCCAGGCAAATTTGCTTGCTCATTGATGCAATCACTCAAGAAATGTAAATGACTTGCATCCTGTCCAACTAGCCAGAAACATCATTATGAATTGAACACAGGCTTTTGTAAGGAGATGAATACTGTAAGGAGCTTAACTTATTATTAGAATTATTATATTTTAAAAGAATTTCAATTACATTAATGATTGACATAGAGTTTAATATTGATTTTTAGATATTTTTTTTTTTAGGGATTTAAAAGCACTGTAGATGAAGTATGGACACACTGGGTTACTATTGTAAGAGATTACTTTTTAATAGTATCTAAGCATTTCCAGTTTGAGTATGTAAGCAGGTATGATGTATCAAAGACGTGGGATGCATCTCTGACCTTTAATGTCAGCCCTCTGCTGTTTATGCTTCAGTAGTCTTTTTTTGAAAGACTACATTGGACACTAAACTGACCTACTATGTTTTAAAAGATTCTGGAAATGAAGAGGGATGATCAGCAAGGATGTCAGCTGGCAAAATCAACTCTCAGTTCCATCGTGCTGCACAGAGCATGGGAAGAAAGAAAAGGCAAGAATGCTTTCTTCTTCTAGAGGAAGAAGGCAGATAACAGGAGATATTTTAATGGACACTTAAATAACTTTGCACATTGTTTGAAGTGGTGGCAGTTCCAAATCCTTCTGGTAGCAGAGCTGTTACCTACTACAGGTCTTGTGTTTCTAGTTCATGAGTTTAAATACACCATTACTGACACCTACCCCTGGGGAAAGCATTGCATGTGTACCCTCCCATCTTCCAAGTGGTCTTGTGACCCCCCAAAGCCACTGCTTGCCTCTCTAAAGAAAAATGCATTTTCTCACATGTTAATATGCATTTTCCTTTTGTTTGAAAACAGCCAGCCCCTTTACATGAAATATTTCTGGTTTACTTGTTGTTGAAGGTCTAATCAACAGCCCTGGCGTAAACCACACAGGTTTGAAGCCTGACCGGTGTCTGCAGTTTACAGAGCACTAATTCTCTGTGGCTTGTGAGAAATTACGGCAATGCCTGTGGAAATGGGAGCCATGTTCACTAGCACAAGAGCAGCAAGGTTTTGCTTTCTTTGCCAGCAAGATGCCAGCAAGTCATCCCCAATTTAGCAGTGTGTGGCTTGAGGAAAGGAACATTACATTATTGGCAAAGGCATTGGACTAAAAGTCAGTGCTAGGGAAAGCCGAAATGCATTTACTGCCATACCTATTTGGTACGGTATTTGATCTCAGTCAGAGTACATCACTCCTGCTGTTTGTCTTTTCCTTGCCCTTCTCTCTCTCATCTCTCCTTCTCCATTATCAGTCTCCTTCTTTTCCCACTTGGCCAAGCTTTCAGCATCCTGCAGGGCAAGTGACCTCCCCTCTCATGCTTGTGCTAATTGGGGCCTGATGAGAGGCATTTGCTTTCCCCTCTGTGCTTATGGCTCCCCATCTGGGGCTCTGGCTCACTCTCACCTTCCTGTGTTCCAGGAGGAGAGCAGATGCTCCCTCGCTCCCCCTCAGAGAACAGCTGGCTACTCTCATTGCTGTGTCACTGGCTGGCTTGTGCTTTTAACCACCCAGCTGGGGCACTTGGAATCCTCCACCAGGATCATGCTCCAAAGGGAGGGTTTGCTGCTCTCAGAACAAAATAACTAGTTGTGTCCTGCTCTCAGTGCTTAAAACACGAACACTCCAAAACCAGATACCATCCACATGGAAAAAAAGGTTAGTGCAAATGGCCTTTTTCCATCTTCTTTGAAAGGTCATAGAGAGCAAGAGAGGTGTCTGAGGACTGGAGGAAGGCCAGGGTCACTCCAGTCTTCAAGAAGAGATAGAAGGATAGACCAGGAAACTACAGGCCAGTTAGTCACACCTCTGTCCCTGGAAAGATGATGGAACAAAATCTTTTGTATGTCATCTTTAACCGTCTGGAAGAGAATAAAATTAATGGGAGTGGTCAGCATAGACTCATTAAGGGGAAATCATATTTGACTTATCTGGTAGCTTTTTATGATGTCATATCTGGCTGGGTAGATGAGGGGAGAGCAGTGGATGTTGTCTATCTCAACTTCAGCAAGGCCTTTAACACCATCTCCCTTAACATCCTCATTATGAAAGTCACACAGTGTGGGCTGCATGAGTGGACAGCAAAGTGAGTCAAGAGCTGATTGTGTGAGAGAGCTCAGAGAGTCATTATCAACAGTGCAGGGTTGAGTTGGAGACCATGACCAGCAGTGCTTCCTAGGGGTCAGTATTGGGTCTTCAACATATGTATCATGTACTTGAACAAGGGCACAGAGTGCATCCTCAGCAAATTTGCTGATGACAAAAAGCTGGGAGGAGGGCCAGGCTGCCATCTATTGTAACCTAGACAGGATGGAGAGTTAGGTAGGGGAACGTAATGAGGTTCATCAGAAGCAAGTGTAGGGTCCTGCACCTGAGGAGGAACAACCCCTATCAGTATAGGCTAGGGTAGACCTGTTGGAGAGTAGTCTTGAAGAGAAAGATCTTGGGGTGTTGGTGGACAATAAGGTGACCTTAAGCTGACGGTGCGTCCTAGTTGCCAAGAAGACCAGTGATATTCTGGAGTGCATTAAGAAATGTGTGGCCAGCAGGTCTAGAAAGTTCATCCTCCCCCTCTACTCTGCCCTGGTGAGGCCACATCTGGAGTGCTGTGTCCAGTTCTGGGTTCCCCAGTTCAAAAGAGATAGGTAACTGATAAGAGTCCAGTGGAGAGCAATGAAGGTAAAGAGGGGGCCTGGATCATCTCTCTTACAAGGAAAGAGCTGTCCCACCAGGTCTCTGTAATTTCCACCAGATCTCAATCGCCTGACTGGACGCAGATTTTGAATTCCTCCTGCTTGCTCCCCACGCTGCGTGCATTGGTGTGCAGGCATTTCAGGGAGCGAGCTGAGAGCTCCGATTTCACCCTGGGACAGTGAGAGGCAGATATGGTTGTTTGACACTTGCCATTAAAATAAAATACGTACAGTGCTCAATTTCTCTACCATTTAGATGAAAATCTAGCCTGGATAACTCAAACTTTGTTTACATGGCAGATTTGGGAAAATCTGTTGTGTGTGACAAAAGAATGTAGCACTGCAGCTTGCACCAGTGTTTCTTAGACCTTACTCAGGGAAGTGGTTGGAATTACTATCCCTGGAGGTATTGTGGTGCTTAGAGACATGGTTTACTGGTGGGCTTATCAGTGTTAGCTCTATGGTTGTGCTCAATGATTTAAAAGGGTATTTTCCAACATAACTGATTCTATGATTCCATAAAATCAGGGCAAAATGCAGTTACTCTAGCTCACAAAACTGTTATTAAGTGCTCCAGGTCAGTTTGTCTGACAATTTGTCCTAGTTGTGATAGCACCTAGAAGACAGTTCAAAGCTTTGTGGAGTCAAAGGTACAGAGCCCAAAGGAACATGGGCCACATAGACCTTTTTTATCTTTTACATTAGAAGGAGACAGAGAATGTTTCTTGATCTGCTAAGGTTGATAAAGGATGTCTCACATGTCTGTGAGACTCTTATTCAAATTTACGGGTGCCTCTGTCACTGTGTTTTCTGAGTAGCTACAGTATTAAGTAATGAGTTAAGATACCTATATTTCATTTTTTTGAGGGGAAAACAAGGATCAAAATTGGCATTTGAGTGCTGCGTAGAATATAAACTTTGCTGTGGTGCGCAGAGACACAAGTATTAAGGCAAGTACCCCTTCAATGCATTGTTTTGACAGCTTTTCCCTTGGAGTTTGCATGAGTTGGAAGTCTTTGAGGCAGAGGCTTCTTCCTTGGATGCTGCCTTAAGCAGGCTTAGTTTCTGACAGTGGATGTGGAGCTGAAGGTGGAGAACAAATTTTGTTTGCTAAAATATATTCTGGTGCTTAATCTGATCCTGGGTAAGCTCACTTATGTAGAGTTCAGAGGAAGAAAAAGTAAAAGCCTTGGAAACTTAGTTACAATTATGGGTGGTGTGTGTGTATAGGGAAAGGAAAGAAGGAGAAGGAAAGATTGTGCTAGTACCAGAAGAGTAAATCCTGGAGAAGATGAATCTTACTTTCAAATCTTTGGTCAAGTATCCCCATAAATCTCTAATATAGCCTAGGATTTGAGAATAAATCCTTTTCCTTTCTGAAATAAGTTTTTGAGATAATATTTCCAGAGCTCTATTTCCAGAATCTAACACGGGAAAAACAAAACTGGTGTGTGTAGCTTGACTCAGCTAAATAACATGTATTTTTTTAGCACTCATTTAGCTTATCTATATGGAAAGATCTTTCTTACACCAGTAAATCAGTGTTCATATAAAGCAGTGTTCAGCACTAGGCTTTGCATTTTGTTCAGAACTGTCCATTGATCTGAAAAAAGTATTGTCTATTGAAGTATCTGTTCGGAAATAACATCTTTGCCCCTCTTTTTGTTTTCTAACATAAGAGGCTTTGAGGTTGGTTGATCGAGTCTTTAAAAATAAAGTACTGGTTACTTCTCACTTTTCATTATTAAGGTGATAATTTTTTTTTTTAATTTTATGAACATATTGATTCACAAAGACCCTCTAAGTTCAGTCTGGGACACCATCGTTAGAAGTGTGCCATATGGAAGGTACCTATGGTACTCGTCCTGCCAGGAGGCACTGTCAGAGCCCCTGTCTGATACGGCCACCAGCCCATGCCAGATGTGGTTTGTGGCTGCTCTGCTGAGCCTGTGCACAACTTCCCCGTCACTGCAGTGACATCTGCTCAATGACAGAGACAGAAAAATTAATAGCTGTGGGGACATTTTAAAAACTACTTTCTGGTGGAACTGTAGGTGACACAGATTCTGACATGTTTAGTGCAAGGGGAAATGACTGCCAAGTCTCAAGAGGCTGCTTTGTAATTGCTCTCACTGCAGCATTGTTATTATCACTAATAAAAGGGCTAGAGTTAAGAAAACTGCTCTCATGCTTGGGAGCTGAGTGTGCAAGGGGGAAATGGAGTAAGAAAGCAGATGTCAGCTGTTGTCAGCATCCAAATTCTCCAGTGATACAGGAGGTGGAATGTTAATTGCTTTCCTGGAAGATGCCCTCTAATACGGGAATTGCTTATACGAGTCTTCTGTAGTCCTACAAGTTTTATTTGAAATTCAAACTCATGTTTTCTCATCAGTACATAGCAGCCAGAATGACTTTTAATGTCAAGTTTCCCTACAGACTTTCACCAAAGGTTAATAAGTACTTGTTGCACATAGTACACTCAGTGGAAGGAGTGACCTCGGAAAAGGTTGCAGAAGCACTTTATTCCATACCTTGTATCAAGATAGTGTCCTCCTGGGATTCAAAATTAATTTGTATTGGTGCAGTTTGCTTTTTGTGTGCTAGCAGTTTCTCACCTACTAAACTTCTTTCATATGTGAACCCTTTGCTGCCTCAGCAGTTCACAAATACACAACCTCTGTGGGGTGGTAAGTGGCTACCCAGCCCTCTGGTACCTGCAGGTCAGGGTGGTGGTAGCTGCAACAACAGGCTATTCAGAATCTGCTGTCTTAGGCTCTGATGATAGACAGGACTGTCTGTGGAATTTATAGTTTGAAGGATGAGGTAAACAGTGTGAAAAAGGAAGAAATTCACTAAAAGTGACACAGCAGATCCAGGCAGACCTGTAAGAACGATCCTAGGAGGCTGTGCAGATCAAGCATCACACAGCACCCATCCTATGCATTGTACTGCCTTTTCGGCAGCAGAAGTGACAGATGATTTCACAGAATCATAGAATTGTGTGGGTCAGAAAAGACCTTCAAGATCATCAAGTCCAACCAAAGAGGTTGTCTTTATTTGCCTCTTCAATTTTCTGCAAGACAGTACCAGTAACAGAGGTCTGTGCCTGCTCTGGGGTTCATAGCCTAGCACTCATGCCTGGGCTGAAATGGGTACATTGATTTGTGAGGAGGAACCTGCAGGGGAAAGTATGTCTTGTCCCCTACCTCTACCAGGCACCTGTGGGTGCGGCTTCTGGATGACCCCCAAGGTCATCTAGCTCTCATGGCTTTGCCAGCTCACAGCTGCTGCTCCAAGGACAGAGCAAGATGCCCTCTGACCCTTGCAACCATCCCATGCAGCTGCAGCCTTCAAACCTGCATTGCTGGCAACAATTTACTTACTCACAAAGCATGGTGTTTCATTTGGGAAATGAAAGAGACATTCACAGAATTATAAACTTCCTGTATCATAAACCATCAGTCTTCTTTCCTTTCAGTTTTTCTGGGTAGAGACTGTGTTGAGATTGTGTCATGCTTAGACAAGGGGGATGTGACACTTGAGCAAGGCGTTCAGATGCTTAAATTGAAGATGTAACCATGCAGAAAGTGACATGCAATAATGAGCAATTATTCCTGATTTTCATATTCCAAAAAAAATTAAGAGAGATGGAAACATATTAATATTTCACTTCAGACACTCAACTAGTGCTTACTGACAGAAGTTGCAGTTATACTTTTGGAGGATTTTTGGATACAGTAATATTACAATGAAATTTGTTTTAATTTGCTCAGCTTATGTGCAGATCTTTAGAACCTCAGGAGAGAGAAATAATAATGGGAAAATGAAGTGTATGTCAAAATGTCTACAAAGATATGGGAAGTCGGAAAAGCTATCTTAAAAACAGACTTTTTCTTGTGATGTATCTTCAATGTACTGACTGATGTCCTTTATTTTTTAAATGATATTGCATCAAATATACCACTACCTCTGAACACGAGCATATAATAACTACTTTCCCTTAAAGTGTTTTTAACCAAGAAATAAAACATCAGACAGCAATTTGTCAATTTGTCTTTTCCCAAAACTTGAAGTTCAGTGTCTAAACCCTGTTCTGAGTGGAGTCCAGAGTGAAGAAAAAGGGTCTCTCACCTGTCTGAGCATTCTTCTGGTGACCAATCAGAAAATCCTGTGTGAAAAATACGTAACAGCAAGCAGGACAGGAGAATGAGCCTATGCTACTCTCCAGCAGGTCAGTCCCCAACCTATACTGGTACCTAGGGTTGTTCTTGCCCAAATGCAAAACTTTGCATTGGCCTTTGTTTAATTTAATTACATTTCTCTCCGCCCAACTCTCCAGTCTGTTGAGGTCTCACTGGATGGCTGCATAACTATCTTGTTTTGATTCCCTAGCAGTTCCCATCTTTGTTAGATCTTTTCATGCATATTCTATTTCTGTTTTGTTTTTAGTCTAGTAATTTTCTTTTTTTGGCTGACAGCTTGAGAATCATCGAATGCCAGGTTGGAAGGGACCTCCAGGATCATTGGTTCAACTTTGCTTGGAAAAAGCACAGTGAGCTGTCCTATACCACCTAGTGTTTGGGGAGCCGAGGACTTAGTTGAAGGTGGAGTATGGGTGGCACTGAGAAAGAAGGAGGTGAGAAGAGACTGTGGGGATTATGGTGGAGGGAAGTGAGACACAAGACCCTGCTTTGGGGGCATGCCAGGCAGTACAAAACAAAGATCTGGGAAATCACACTGACAAAATTATCCTTATTTGAACCCTAATCGATTATCAATGTTGAAAACCATGAAGAAGACATTTGAAGTGATTGTGGTAAAGATATGAGAGACAATAGAGGTTTCTGGAGGATGAAGTGAGAGAGTAGACACACAAATCCTCTTCTTTCAACAACTGACTAGCCAGCCTCAGGACATGCTAAATCATAGGCTGACAGTAAATACAGAATTAAAAACTCTTCTAATCTCCATGGCTTAATTTTATCTTTACCAGGATGTTCAAGAAGACATCACAGCTTCTGGAAGGAGGCAATAAGAAGCTGTAAATTCAAGCAATGAGCTACTTATTCTCTGGGAAAGAGCTTTTGCTTTGCTTACCCTTGGAGTTCCTGACAAGGTGCTGAACAGGGATGGAGACTTAATAGAAGAACCAGCCCCAAGCTCATTCACTCTGTTTCGAGAAATAAATATTTACTTACAGATATAAATTTGGGCATTAGCTAAAAGGAGAGGACTAAATACTTCCTTTAGATACACTTCTTGTTTGGAGGTATGTTTACTTCCAGTGTTGCAAGCATTTTTGTTGATTTGCTGTCCCTTTGCCACTCTCTGACACTGTTGAAACTTTAGTGGACCTGAAAGTTTGAATTATTAATGGACAGAGATTTGCTGGTCATGTCACTAAACCTTTTTGTACCTTCCACCCAATTTTTTTCCCTATCAAGAGACTGTAGTCCCATGCAATGATTTTTTATAAATACAAAATACTGGTTTTTGGGTACCTCGCTTTGTAGCTAATTGGTCAGAATGAGGTTTTTAAAGCCTGGGTATATTTTTGTGAGGGCTTTTTTTGCCATTTTATTGGCTAGAATTGTCTATGGTCATTTCATGCAGTGTGATTCTTGTTGCTGTAGCACACCCAAGATAGTGGTCAGACTACCAAAGGGAAATTGTATACATGTTGTCAGCTAGCGCATTGAAAGCTAACATTTGCTTCTAAAACTAACATTTTACTTCTTTTTAGTTTGAAGGATCTCAATCTGCAATTCCTGTTTTGTACCCTCAGAAGTTTATATGACTCTATCATGGACATTTTCATACCAAAGAAAAAAGAAAGCAGAAATCTTTTAAGCAAAGTTCTGTTTTCCTTATCTCACTGAGACTTCAGATAGTGATGCTGAGTCACTTACAGTAGAAATTCTGATGTAAGGCATATAAAAATATATGTTTTTCTTCTGGGAAATGGTCATAAACCTGGAACATTTTAAAACTTCACTTATATCAGTTAAAAATATTGTGAACACCAAATTCCTAGCCTGAGTTGTTTGTTTGACATTGTATGAACCCACACGGACCAGACAGGTAATTTTATCAGTGCTAATTCTGACAAGATATGAAGCATAGTGTGAGTAGAAACATTGCCCCTGTGGGACTCCATCCCCACAGAGACCTCATTCACACTTTCCACTCTCTGAACCTTTCTTTGTCCCATCCTGTTACCGGTATATACACATAACATGACAAGGCTGGGGGATAATCTGTTGTGAGCACAACTTCTTTATTTGAATGAAGTAGATAAGCTTTCAGGCCCACTGGTCCTTCTTTGGATATAAAACAGAAGCAGCAAGCTTCAGAGCTAATTCATGGGCACTCTGTATTTAATTAGATATGTAAATCATTTAAGACAACTGAGAGTGGCTGGGCAGTCTCAATCTCAGGCGTAACACAGGGGTGCTAGATAAGAAGGTGTTTATTACTGAAAAACAAAAAATGTATGTAATATATTGCCTAAGGGGAGAGTGTGCATAATGGGGACAAGGAGGAGAGATATCTCTTTGTTCACTCAGTTTTACAGATTTCTATTCCGAGCATCATCTTTTGGAGGTGTTTTATTTACTTTGAAAGGAAAGCAACAGAAGAGGAAGCAGTGAAGCAAACAGAGTACTTCCCTGTGCTTGCCTGGTTGCACAGCCATGCTCATCTAGGGCAGGACTCTAAAAGTGGATACAGTGCTTAAGAAGCAGAGACAGAACAGTACTGGAAAAGAAAAATAATGAGCATGTATACTGAGCATGTAATTGTACCAAGAAGCAAGTTTTGTAGGGAGGGAATGAGTGACATAAACTGCAATACACCTTGTTCATTGTGCACACTGTTGTAGACCACAGTAACTGCACCTTACTGATATGCCAGACTTCCAAAAAACTTTGCTCTGGTCCTTATTGGTTTTTTGTCTGTAAGCTTCTGATTCAGGGACAAGATCATCCTGTGCTGATAGAAACCCAAGCATACGATCCTTGGAATGATTTGCTAGTTACAGTACTGTGGGAAGTCTTGTCACAACATTGTCTATTCCAAACATTACTTTATGACTGTAAATAAAAGCTGTTTAAAAGCCTTATGAGTCAACACTATGGCACAGCTCCATTTATAACCCACTCCTCTATATCTATGCATTATATTTTGACATTTTAAAAAAGCAGAGGCTTGAAGCACAATAGCATGAAATAATTTACTATTTTTAAAGAAGACTTTCAAATGCAGCTCCTTCTTCAGGTGCCTCTGAGGTGACTGCTAACTGTTTCCCTCCCACTCCATCAGTTAACATGAGCAACCAGCTGTAAGTCAGCCAATGATCATGGATTCAACAGCTAGTGTGGGTCAGTCTGGCACAGACAGTCTTGCTGTGGGAATTAGACCTGATCTTGAGCAAATCCCAGGAAGAATCTGTGCCTCTGAATCACCTCCTTTCTGTGAGAAAAATACATTGAAATGATTGTCAGAAGAGAAGAGTTCTACAGCAGAAGGAACAACTGGAAAAGCACTGTCGCTTGTGTCACTCTAACGTTTTCTCCAGCAGTATCAGTACTACAAGTCTTCTAGTGATGTTTGGATGGATCCAAGCCAGCCCTAGCTGGAGACACTTGGCATTCAGCTGTGGCGGGTGTATAGCCACCCTTGGTTGCCATCATTCCCAGAAATACTCTGAGTACCAGTGACAACAAATAGACATGATATTTGTGTCTGCTTTTTCCCAAGTTATTTGTCACTAGGGCCTCCAAAGCTGTCACAGAGCTTAAAGTTATTTCTTTGTCACAGAACAAAATTCTAATTGTTGTAAACCACTTCTGACTTTTACCAGGGTCATCAGTCTCTCTCTGGAAGAACATGGTTCAGTAGAGGTCACTGGGACCAAAACTCATTTGTGGCTGAAGAGACTAGCATGGAAGGTGATTCGCCCACAGAAGGACTCTGGTAAATTACAAAGCAACCTGGAAAACTGAGAGTGGTGGGGAATGGAGAAAAGTAAGTATAATTTTATCTAGCAAGAACTTTGAGATCCAAAAGGAAATTCAGATCAAGGTTAGAAAATGATGACTGAACATAATCACAACCATCTCATCAAAGCAAGTTATTTTCAGCTTGTTACCTTGATACTACTTTCTTGTTTATTTATGCTATATGCATATTCTTTGATAAAGAAACTCAAATAAGACTGTCCATCAAAGAAGATTTACTTTATCTATCCTCTGAGATATGCTGTCCCTATGCGCACTCAGGTAGTGAGGGATCTTTGCCACGGTGCTGTAGACCAGAGGATTTTGTAGCCAGCTGTAATTGTAGATCTGTGCTGGAGGCTGCTATCTGCACCTGCCTCCCACAGCTGCCACGAGGGCAGATCAGGGCATCCTGGCAACACCTCCAGATGCAGAACCACAAAATTCATTGTGATCTGAAAGAAAGAGCTAGGACTGCAGGCTGCAACACAACGGTGTGCATCTAGACCATGCCAAGGAGAGTGCTGCAGGTAATCAAGTCTCTCCTCTCTTTCATGTGATTATCTACAGGTACGTTCACACTGTGGGTTACTCTGCTGTCCCAGAAAGCTGATATCAAAAAAAGCTTCAGTCTTTGATATCTAAAGGAAAGACAAGGAAACTCAGATTGAAAAGACTTGAATATGAAAGGTATAAGAAGTAGACTTAAGCCTCACTGGGGAATCAGCTTCCAGAGGCAAACACTGAACGCTCCCTTCAGCTGAGCCATCATACAGTAAGATGAAAGAATACTGAAAAACCCACCTTTACAGTGGATGTAAATACATGTTTTCTTCCAGTTGTGGGAGGTAAGTCTACACCTTTTACTAAGTAATGATGATGCTCTAAAAGAGGATTTTGATCTAGTGTTACAACTGGCTAAAATCTGATCTATTTGGTCATAAATATAGACCTTCTCCTGCAATTACTGAGAATGCCATTGCCATGGATAAGCTATCTTGCTTTAGGCTAAGAGCTTGCTGAGGAACAGCCATCACTCTACAACTTTTATGAGATCCAGGTGAATGGAGGGAAACTGAATGCTCTCCAGCCACTCTCGCTTATGTGAAAATCTCTAATTAGTTCATGGGTATAGAATCATCAAACATACAATTATACACATGCAAAGGCTTTGTAAAAAAGCCACAAGTCTTTGTTTCTACATATATTTAATAACAGCACTTTTATCCCCTTGTAATTTGCCTTATTTAAATAGGAGGAGATTTTTGCCTTAATTACAATGTATTGCTGGATTAAGGCTGCAAACCATACAGGCATTGCTTTCTGATGACAATAGCTAGATCTTTTCTCATTTTTTGTCCAGTATAGAGCAGGGTGGGTTGGACTCTCAGGCTCATGCTTGAAATGAATATTTTAATTAGAACGAAGCTATTCTAATGAGGACAAATTACCTAAAAATCACACACCTTCTGGAATATACTCATAGTCCACAATTTTGTGATTTGAATTAAATAAAACTGGTATCTCCATTTCCGAAGGAAAATTTTCCAGGCTTCCATTGTTTAATGAGGCAACAAAGTAAAGAAACATGCGAGATCAAGCCAAGAGGGCTTCTGTTTGCAGCTAATTAACAAGTTATAAGCCCTAAAATGAAACAAGAGTTCAGTAATTATGCTAGAACAATCACTTGGCCTTACAGATGAAAACGGGGACTAGAAGATTGATCGATGTATTCATCAAGGTACAAAATTAAAACACCTGGAATTGCATTTCTGTTGCATTTCAGAAGGTGTATGCAGAGAAAATGGAGATGAAAATGACTGTTATTTCCTAAACCCACAAACAGATTGAAGGTAAGGCAAAAAGTAATTGTTTAATAATTGCTACTCTCCATTTTTGCTTGTGATTTCTTCATTTAACTGAGGAGAAGTGGCTGATGCAATGCAACTGTAGAAAATTTATCCCTTTTCTGTTGCTTGATAGGACTCATGACACAATTAGGAACTTTTCCCATGTCTAGCTTTCATATAGACTATGTTTTTCAACATCAAAATAATCACAGCTGAAGATTATTATTTCACAAAAAAACCCATTACAGACAAGGCTTTAATCACATTGAGAACAGGGCTTTAGTGCCTCCTTTATCAGATCTGATTATGAAGCTTGGCATCACCCATGTTAGAAACGTGCAAATGAAGCTGTTTCTTCTGTCAAACCAAAGAAGAGGGATAGAGAATTCATTGAGACAGTTCGGTGCAGAGCTACAAGGATGAATGGGGGTCTGGAACAACTGCCTTATGGAGAGGGACTGAAAAAACTGGGACTTTTTAGTTTGGACAAAAGGAGGTTACATGGGGATTTACTTACTGTGTATGAATACAGGAGGCTGGATGCCAAGAAGAAAGCAATACCCTCTTTTCGATTGTACCAGACAGGACAAGGGGTAATGAGTGCAAGCCTGAACACAGGAAGTTTTACCTCAATCTGAGGAAAAACTTCTTTACAGTGAGGTTTATTAAATATTGAAATGGGTTGCCCAGGGAGGCTGTGGAGTTCATTTCTCTGGAGAGGTTTCAGACCTGTCTGGATGCGTTTTTGTGCGGTCGATTTTAGGTGGCGATGCTTTTCAGTCATTTGTATCCTGAACTCGATGGCCTTTGAAGGCCTCTTCCAACCCTAATAAACTGTGTAAACTGTGTAATCATTTAATTTTACCAAAATAAAGGAGGCATGAGGTGAAGTAGCATCTGCAGTCATGTTGGCCACAACTAGAAAGAAGCCCAAAGATAACCCAAACAGCTTCATGTTTCCGAAATTTTATTCAAAACAATCATTTTAGTGATTTTAGATTTCCATAGTGCTTGAAAATGCAGGAGGCTTGGGTCAGACCTCTGTTCTATGTTTGGTCTTTGTCTTTATCACAACTTCTTATAGCACAGATTCTCATGTGGTTGGTGGGACTACATGCAGATGATAAACCAGATAAACCTGACTCCCAGTCTTGCTGGCACAGTGCTGGAGCTACTGATCTACACCAGAAGGTACTCACTTCAAATAATGGACTTTGGGATGAATGGTGTTTGCACTGCTTGTCATTCCTATTTAGTGTCTCAGTGAGAAATAACAGCACAAGGTGGTGTCCTCTGTCCAGCCCTTCTGGCAGAGGATGTTGAGTCTAGAGCACTTTCATAGAGAATGACTTGGCTCTGCAAAAATAATCTAGCCAGGTTCCAACTTTATAACATGACACTACAATATAAATGGGCTTTCTAATCCTGCTGTGGTGGGAGCTTGCTAGCAGGCAGCGGCCTACAGGTCAGCAGTGAACATGAATGGATGGAATGGATGAAGAGCTTAGGAGCTCTCAGAGCTGCTTTCATAGCAGGTGTTCATGTATTTTTCACTTTTCATTTGCAGAGAGCTTTATTTTAATGGTTTTAAAACATTGAAGTGAGATCCTTCTCAGCTAAAGTGAAGAGTGTGAATGAGAGGTCAGAGGCCAGCAGTGGTCTAGAGAGAAGTGGTGGACTCCAGAGGGTAGAGAACGTTATGAATCTTGTAGGAGAGGGATCATAAAGGAAAATACTTGGGCAAAATCCAATTTTCTACAATCACATTTTCTCCTTGTGCAGTTTGTGGGACTGCTGCACATACGTCATCCTCTTAGACTGAAATACTGCAAATATGGAAGAGTTACAATGGGTTGTACAGTAAGAAAGTGATGCAAACAAGTAGATTTCTGCCCTTAATTCATCCTGAAGAACAATCTTGTTTTTACAGCCAGGTTACAACTGTTGTTCTTTATCAGCTTGTACAACAGAGGTGTTTATTGAATTTACATTTCTGTTTACCATTGCTAGCCCTGCTTCTTATCAAGACTGCCAATAGCTGTGTTTTCATCTGGAAAGCAAACATGTGTGGGTTTTTTTTTCTTTTTGCTTCTCTCAGCTCTTCAAAAATGCTATTTTCTGGAGAAAGGTAATTTTTTTCTCTCCATTAGGAATTTTACCACTTTCAAAGATATTTAGTCCTTACAATGAGAACTATGTGAAAAAGTCAACCACTTTAAAATGCTACTACAGTATCAAGGTTCCTTGTTCTGTGTGTTCTGGATACTCAGGAATTCAGACTAAACCAATGGGCTGATGGGTGAGACATGAAAGTCACTGGGGACTGTCTTACTTGGCAAGGACTTGGCACAAGGCAAGAGAGCAGGGTGGCAGGATCTTAACCTAGAATTCCAATTAACTCATTCCCACACGGGATTTCTGAGCGTACTTTTCAGAGAGCTGCTGCTCAAGGTGAATTTAATTGAAAAGCCTGTTATTTACTTGTCTCCTTGCAATCTCGGGAGTGTTTTTGGTAGGTTACTCCAACACAAGTAAAATGTCTGGGGCAAGACATTAGTGTGTCCCACAGAAAATATGAGCCCCACAAAGCCCAGAATGATTATATGCAGTGTAAGCCTATGTTTCTGTGACTAGTTTTCACATTTTGCCATGCTGATTCTTCATATAAGTTAGAATTTATTCTTGTCTTATTTAATGCAATTTCTCTTTTAACAAAATACATTATTTTTTTGGTGTGTATTGAAAATAATCCAAAATCTTAGCACTATGAGGCAGATGGATTACCCTGAGCTCTGTTTGCAGATGCACAGTCTTAGATACAATAACAGATTGTGAGAAACTCAAGGTCAAACATCAAGGCAATGCTGATGGAGAAAACATGTCTTGCATGTCCCGGGTCCTGTGCCAGCACCTCTCTGCCAGTGTGTCATCCAAATTAGTGTGGGCATGGCAGGAAGCCTTAGGAAAGGTGCCAAAATTCACTGTACCCAGACAAATGACAGAAAGCAGAGGAAAAAGGAAGTGTGCCACATCTCTGAATCCCTCCTCCTACCCAAAGGCTATTCCTGTTAGATACTTGTCCAACCTGCTCTTAAAGAACTGACACTGGTAGTTGTCTCTCTTTATTAGGCAATCTCTTCTGGGAACTGTACTACATATCCAGGGTCCCTGGATGTACCTGTCATTGAAACATTTCTGGGGAAATGCCTTTCACATGCTGACTTGTTGTGACTAGTCATTATAAAACTGCATGAGATAAGATAAAGGGCTTCTGCCTTTCAGGGTGTTTGCCTTTGTGAGTAAGGGCAGGAGCTGTCAGAGGCTGCAGCGATGAGGGACATTGTGTGTTAGCTGGCAAAGAGTGAGTGCAGATTGTGTGTATGAATGTAGGAGTTTGCAGATGCACAAAACATAAACTCTGGCAAACAACCCTGTAAGCAGCAATATGGAAGCAATATGGGATTGAATAAAGCACAGAAAGGGAAATGAAATTTTGGAAAGACCCTGAATTTTTAAGATGACACAAAGCAGGAATTACGGGGCTTTTTGATGAAAACTAAGGGATGGATTTTCAACCTTGCATTCCTAATGAAAAAGAATAAAATATGAATAAATCACATTTCTTTTCTTTTTTTCTACATTGAGCCTTGTTGGGTGCTTTTAAAAACCTCCTAGTCTCCTTAGTACTTATTCTGTCTAAATATCAGTGCAAGAATTAATATCTATAAATCAAGACCAACATGTATCTCTGAGTGCATTAGCCCTTCCAAGTGATCACATCCATAGTAATGAATATTGTATTTTAAGAACTGATCTTTCATATGCTGTGTTCTGTCCTTCTTTGCACTGCAAGCCTAGTCAAATGCATCTGATACATGTCTTAAAAGTGGAAGGTAATGGTAAGTCAAATGACAGTACAGTGCATTTCCTTTTCCAGATGGACAGAATTCACATGCTCAATTCAAGTAAGATCCTAGCTCAGCTACTGGATCCTTGTTGAAAGGAATTGAAGTTTTTGAGATACCTGCTCCAAATCCACTTGAAAGAAAGTCATGAAACATTCATGCAAGTCAATTACAGCTCCACACCCTATTAGTCATAGAACTAATAGAATCTTGAGTGTACATGAATTATTAAACAATGGGTGAAAATGAAAGAAAATGGAGACTGTAGCTTGCACTCTCCCCATTAGTGTAAATTGCTACTCTGATGCCCCCTGTTCAGTAATTTCAGGGCAGTGTTGAAAGCGCAGCAGAAATATTTAAAGGCGGTAGGATCCTTATTACATAGCAAAGCCGTATGGCATGCACAGATCAAAGAAAAGACTCTTTAAAAAGGTGGAGGGTTCCAGTTAGGCCCATGTGAGCTAAGAGCTGGGTTCTACACCCTTGCTCTCCTCTCATTCAGTTGGTGAAGGTAGGAGGGAGCTGGACTTGATCTCTTGGGATGCCTTCCAACTCTCAAGATTATGTGAGAATTATAAAGCAAAGTATGCTCTAGCATCACTCCTGGAGCAGATGTCAGTTCTAGCCAAGATCTATGGGATTAAAAAGGTAAAGTAAAGCTACTGAAACTTCTCAAGCACTTTTCATAAGATGAAAAGGAGTTTGAAATGAAAAGTTTTAATCATCCAGAAAAATTTCCTGCCATACAGGAAAAGAGAATATAATAGAACATCCATTAAATGTATTAAAAATCACAGTGAATTTCAGAGTTACTTGTAGAGCAGAATAGCTCTACAGAACCACAGTTTCATCTCTTGCAATTGGTCTCAGAATAATGCTGTATTTTGGAAAAGCTCTTTTCCTTGTTGTTAGGTTTTTTACCTACTTCCAACATAATTTCCACGTGCCTATTTACCTAAATCGCTTTAGGACCGGTCTTTACATTTCTGTCCCTTTCTTGGTATGAAGATCTGAGTAGCACTTTTTTATCTCTTTTTCATCCAAGATTCAGTGAATTTTTCGAACTCCTCATCACCAGTAACCTCACTAATTAGTTCCTCTCGCATCCTACAAATTCCCCTTCTGAAACTGGAGAATATTTAATATGGGCTCTTGTTTTCATCCTTCTAGTTAATTTAACCCCACATGAAACAAGACTACTTTCTGTGAACAGCACTTGTACAAAAGCATCATGTTCTAACAAGACCACATATAAATCCCTTCTTTGTTCAGGAATTAGTCTTCCAGTTTCAAACTAATGAATTTCCTGGCTATCAAACCAGATATCTTATTTTTATCTCTAATTGATAGCTGGGAACTGAAAACCTTCCTCAATTATGGTGGTTTATAGTATTTATCTTTTTACTTTTAATGTATTTTCTAGTGATCTTAAGGAATCTTTTTCTGTAGTAAAGGAACAGAAGTACTGAGGAAGTACTGAAGGAAAGTCAGTCTCCAAGAGCCTCTACCAATGTTGTTCCTTTATTTCATAAACTAAAATTCGTAGTCACACAGACCTCACACACAGACTTCAGTAGAGTTCAAAAGGAATCTTTCTCGACAAGTTTTTTGTGCTTTCTAATAAAAAAATCCAAACCCTTACCTTTTTTCTTCCACCAATCTTTACTTTATCTTTTAATGTTTACTGTTTTGACTTGTCATTTCATCAAACTGAGCCAAGGTCTGTTAGTAAATGAGTTTTCTAAACCTGTCTGCAGTAGAAATGTTGCTTTATTTTTGTCTGTGAGAGAACACAATCCTGCAGTTCTAAAGGAATTACACTGGCAAAAGGCAAAGTTGGAAAAGGCAGACAAGTTGTGTATTTGCAGTTTATTTTAGAGCAAGCAGTAGAAGTTGGCTATAAACCAGTTTGGTAAGTACAAGCTGTACTTTCACAATGCCACACACTGCATTGTCCTGGAAAGGCAAGGTGGCAAGTCATGGAAAGAGGTAGTGGTCATAGACTGTGAGCACACACATGAACCTCAGCTTGCTCTTTTTTAATGTCTTAATATGAGGAGTTTCTATCCAGCAGTCTGGAGCCAGGCCATGCAGCTTCGCTTGCAAGTCTAAACCTACAGTTCACACACAGGTTAGTTTGTGTAAGTTATCTGGCAGGCAGACAGAAGTCAGACTGAGAGGAAACAGGAGTTCTTTGTGAATATCTCACAATCAAGAAAAGAAACTAATTAAATCAAGTATTATAGAAGAGATCGCATGATCTGTTCCACTTTAAAGCCAGAGCAGTGTTACTGAAACAGCTATAAGGTTATGAATCCAGATTTACTTAGGGACAACTTGCTAGCTGGTTTTCACAAAATCTTTATTCCATTTTAAATAGTTAATTCATTTATTTATGTATCAGGCAGTGATAAGACCGTTTGTTTAAAGGTGGCTGGGCAGTTTGGTGCTTGCTGCTTTGCAGAGTATTTATAGGATACCTATGGCTACTGCAGGTGAGATTGGCTGCTTATTGCCATGTGTACTATGGCAGGACAGACAGTTTCTTGAAGAGCTGTAGGAATCCAGGGAAAAAGGGGAAATACTGCTTCTCCATCAGCTGTGTGAATATTGCACACCTCTCCTTCCTGTTTTGCATAATATGATTTCTGTACATCCATTCCCAATGTCATAAACCAACATAAAAGGTTTTGAGTAGAAGTACAACCTGAAAAATACAAAAAAGGCCAGAGGTTTTTCCCTCCAGCTCACCAGGAGCTTTAAGCAATACCCATAATCTCAGTTTGTATCTCTGGACAGGTCACAGGATAACGAGGATCTGTCTTCCTATTCATTTAGGCTTTTCACTCAGCTCAGTTTTTAACACATCTAGCAAACTGTATATTTAATGAGACTTAAATTGAGGCCAAAGGTCTCAGACCAGGCATGGTTCTCAGCAGTGGTTATTCCAAAGGAGCTAAGTGGCCTGTGTGTCCCCGAGATCCTTCCTTTGGGATCTGCCCTGCCCACAAGGAAAAGCTGCTGCAGACTGGAGGCTGTGCGACTTGACCTAGGGGATCCTGCTATGGCAGGGATATTGGACTAGATGGTCTTCTGAGATACCTTCCAACCCCTAATGTTCTGTGATTCAGCCCACTGTGCAAACCCAGGGAAGGAGCAGCAATGGTGCAAGGGGTAAATTATAGACTGGGAGCAAGAACGGTTCAGGTTTCTGAACTGTTTCCCTTTCCCCCCCCTCCATCTCCTAAATTAAGAATACTAATAGCGGAAATATTAATGGGGAGGAAGGGGCTGCAAGGGATTAAGGCAGGACATGACTTTAGCTGTGACAGAAAAGGGGAATATCTTGTTCACCAAACCTTTTCAGACCCGACAAGGGACTGGGGGGAATTCAGTTTGTTTGCATGGGGAGCGACCAGCCAGGTGTGAATTTTCCATTGTTACTTTATTGAGCTCCGGGAGGAAGTTGTCAGTGCTGTTTGAGGCTCCATCATTGCTGTTAATGTTGCCACTTTGGGTCTGCTGAATTTATCTCCACAGATAGTCCTCAGAGCCTGATAAAGTTAAATGCTGAGAACTAGTTAGATCAACAGAGCCAAGCCAAAATAAGATTCAGATAAGTGGAGCCATTAAAAACACTATTTAAAAACAGCTATTACTGCTGGCAACATTCTGTTTCTTCCTTCAGTGTTGTCTTTGTTTAAAATACAGCACTGTTGACTGGAAATGCAGGTGGAGATTTTCTTTATTTTTTAGTTTTTTCCATTATTTGTTCTTCATGGTCAGTGTTCCACAAACTGTGAAAATGGTAGCAAAGGTTATTGTGTTCTTTAACTTTCTGACACTGTCAGTACCTGCGTGTGAAGCATTGCTCTTCAGCCAAAGCGAGGGAAGGGAGCACCACACAGGCCCAGAGGGCTCTCCAGGCTGCCACCCGCTTTCTCGTAGCAAATGTATGACCCTTTTAGTGATGTGGACTAGGAGAAGACATCCAACTGTGGTACATGATTCACTACGGAGCCGTCACATCAGCTAGTATTAGTTCTGTTGCCTGACCCATATAAATCTTATTTAACATGTTCCTGTTTAAGTAGGCAAAGGAACCTGGGCATAATGAAAATTGCTGAGCGGCAGGGGTTGGTCTCTTCTCACAAGTGACAATGATAGTATAAGAGTAAATGGCCTTGTGATGTGCCAGGTGAAGTTTAGGTTGGACATTAGAAAAAACTTCTTTATTAAAAGAGTCATCAGGCCTTGGAACAGGCTACCCAGGGAGCAGGTTGAATCACCATCCCTGGAGGTGTGTGAAAGTTGTGTAGATCTGAAGTTTAGGGACACAGTTTAGCAATGGGCTTGGTAGAGTAGATTAGTGGTTAGATTCAATGGTCTTAAAGGTCTTTTCCTACCTAAATGATTCTGTGGTTCTCCGATAAAATGAAAAGAAGAATTATGCAAGCATCAGTGCTACAGGCCCTTGCTGTAAAACACAGAACATTGCTTGGTGCTGTAGCTGCACCCTTATTGCAGCTGTGATATGCCAGAAAACTCTCCTAACCTCGTTCTGTAAAGTCCCCTCTGCATGTTCTTGACAGCATCTTGCTTTGTTATTGTTTATTATTTACACATAGTGCCCAAGGACACAATGCAGCTTTAGTCACTACCACAAGACAAGTATTAAATACATTGCATGAAATAAGACTAAATTAGTACCTAGACAGAGTCCCATAGGACAGGGAAGTTTTCCCTGTGCCTCTGATGAAGGCACAGACACAGCAGTGCCACCTTCCTGCTCCTTCTGCTACTCTTCAAAAGCCAGGCACATTCCCGCTGTCTGAGAGCCCTTTCCTCCCCTCGAAAGAGAGCCAAAGCATGCTGATGAAGGAATATCCAACTTGGTCAGCAAGTGATCATTGGACAGAAGAACCTTTTGCTCTGGAGGGTAATTTAAATGAAGCTGCACTTTTGATGTCATAAGAAAGCTTGGCTGATTGGTCCCCGAAGGGTACAAACAGCGAGAGAGGTGGTTTCTCTTGCACCATGGCAGCTGTCAGAAGCTCGGGTACATATTAGCAAGACCAAGTGTTTGGCCAGCCTGGGAAAGAGCAGGTAAATACGGCGCTAATCCCTCTGGAGCTGTGAGGTGCACAGGCTGCCAGGACATGCTGCTTTCATCAGGAGGTGCAAGAAGTCAGTCAGGATTAATTTCTCCCATCAAAGTTTGTTTATCCAAGGTGCCTATGCTCTGATGGTTCATGTTTACAGGGGTGCCCCATTTGTTCCTCATAGTGTAGCCTGGCTAATTTAAGCAGAAGGGAGCATAGCACAAAGGGAGAGGGAGGTGTTAAAGGGTCAGCTTTGCAACTAGAAAAGCATGGAGTGAGCTGATAGCAAGGTCCCCAGGACCTGTAAGTCAGGGGCTGCAAGCCATCAGAGATATCTAACTCCAGCAGCATCTGCCCAGCTATCTCAAGTGGGTGTTGTGGATTTATAGCCTACAATAAAAGGCCTTTGAGCCTATGTGGAAAAACCATAACCATCTAGGACTGCTGCTTATGGGGCAGGGGTCCTATAAATGACTGGTTGCCTGAATCAGGGTTTCCCTGTGGGCACCTTCATCCCTTTGAGATCCAGACTCCAAAGGCTGAGAATTGGTGTGATCCCAGAGCAGCTCAAACTTATACAGGTTAGCTTAACTCAGAAGTGCACCAGGGCTGTATTTTATTTTGATATCTTCAAAACAGTATTGAAAAGGCATCAGGGGTATCTCTCCACAACCTGAGACAGTACCACTGTGCAGAACACAGGTGCTGCTGCTTCCAGCCACAGAAGCATGACTGTTATGAAGCCATGTGAACTGCAGGAAGAAACCTAAGTCTGAAATGTGGTTAAGCACTGAGGAGGACATCAGCAGGAGAGCCTTTACTTTGAATCAACCTAGGCTGGTAATATGGAAGAAGAAGAAACTCCTGAAGAGCTAAAATAGCAATGGGAGAGCCTGGTGTCATTGGAGAGAGCTGCTTCCTCTTTTATGCAGACCCATCAGCATCTGAGAAGCAGTGGTTTGGCTAAGTACCTTGGAGTACGTTGTAAACTGTTTCCTTTTAGCAGCCTTTCCAAGCCTGTTTTCCTAAACCCTTCTGTAGCGGGTTGGGGATTCTCCACTAATTTTAGCAAGTAAGGTCTCGATGACATCTCGGACAAATTTGCCAGACAATGAATGGCTTAGGATACTGGATAAAAGTTTATTAACCTAACTGTATACAGACAAAGAAAAAAGGAAACAAAAAGAATAAAACAAATAAAAACCAGCAAGTTGGTGCACACAAACCTAGAAACTGCGTCAAACATGCCATTACACTATCTGAGGAAAATACCATGGGAAGTCACTATTGTTTGGGCCTTGGGTCACGACAGAGATCTGGGCAACTACAACTCAACTCAACTACAACTACAAGCCCCTGTCTCTGTCCTTCCGACCTAAGAGATCTGGGCAACCACAACTCAACTCAACTACAACTACAAGCCCCTGTCTCTGTCCTCCCGATCCAAGATTTAAGGAGTCTCAAATCCTTCGGCTTTCCAACTATGCACGAAGGGACCTCCCCCAAACTTAAAAGCACCCCCAGTCTTCCTCAGCGGCAGGAAATGACACACAGCTTCTCTTCCCGTTGACCAGTCTCTCCAAAATGGCAG